>JABCKB010000322.1:0-24961 GCA_013184455.1 Fusarium continuum
GTGACGGGGGGAGGTACACCGAAGGAGGTGTCGAGGTGTTGTCGAAGGAGGCGTCGAAGGTGTTGTTGTCTTCGGGGAGAGAAGAAAAGGGGGAAGAGAGAGAGAGAGAGGGAGCATGTATTTGCACTTGCGGATCGTCGAGACTTTCCTGGTTGTCTGTCAGCGCGCGGGGCATTCAAACAGGCTGGACTTGGCGTGAAGTAAGAGCCGTCGAAACAAACCCACACCAGCACACACACACAGGGGGAGGGAGGGAGAGAAGGGTGGATGATATTGAAGCAGACGAGGAGAACCCAAGGGGGGAGAGAAGAGGACATGAAAAGATGGTGAGAGCACTTACGGACTCTCGGAGACGTTGGATGGATATTAAACCCAGTCCTGTTTTCTTGTCAAATGGATCCTGTCTGGCCAGCAGGGTTTGTTTGGCAAGGAAACAGGACTGGCAAAGAATAAAAAGGAAAACAAGTACAAAAGACCAATCAATATTCGCGTTATGTATGCGTCGTGTCCATGTCGTGTCGTGTCGTGTCGCGTGAAACACAAGCCTTTTGCTAGGCATTGTTTGTGAGGTCGAGTCCAGGCTAGCGACATGTCGATTGTTGATTGCCCGTGTATCATCCGCATTTTGCTTTGCTGTTGTCGCTTACCGCCATATAATTCGCTTTAATTCGCCAGAGTCCAGAGCGTGTCACTCTGTGCACCAGTTATTAGCCGTCATTCTTATCACCAGCTTGATTACTTCCCTGCTCGGCGACTAGCTTTTTCCGAGACCGAGTGCTCACTGATGAGTAACGAATGTCGTCATCGATTTGAACATTTCCCGCCAACTACGATTAGTAATACGCCTGCACACTATCTGCCTAAGGAAGTCGACCCGCACTGGCGTCATAACCTTATCTCTCCAGGTTATCGCGACTTCAACCCCCGCATTTCCATTCAGAGCAGCTATTCTTAAAATGAAGCTTTTCACAACTCGTCTCGTCATGCTTACTAATTAATAAAAGTCTACTCGCATACATTTTTGGGTTGCTAGCTTTGCCTTCTATCAATGTTTCTTAATATCCCACTGATATCGTAAACTCCTCCTATCGTCCTTTACTTATCGCTCTTTCACCTACCCTACATTCAACCTCGCTCCCATTCACAACCATTTATTGCTCTCCCACATGACCTCGCCAATCGATGATGTTTACCAACAGGTCAACTATAGCTTTCCAGCTTCTTTCTGAATATGTTTGCTATCATGATATATTGATTCTAGTGATGTCTGTCTGTCAATCCTGGTCCTATGTTCATTGTAAAGGTTTGCGTGGTACAGCGGGATGAAATCGTGTCACACCCCCCCATTCATCGCCCACCGCCATTCAAAAGTCATACAAACCATTGTCATGATAGTCATTCACCACAGATAAATCATACAAACCATTGTCATGATAATCATTCACTACAAATCAGTTCATTCACCATGTCTGAGTTTGATGAATACGAAGACGACCTGCTCACACACCATGATACTCCTCCAACATCTTGGAGCGCAGAATCCCGCTGGTACTCTTCACCTCCGCGAGACTCATCGAGCGAACCTCTACAAAAATCCTCTCCATATGAACCTCGCCCTAGACCTTTGTTCTCAAGCCCACCCTCACAGCCTCCCTCGATAGATCCTTTGGCGATACCTCTACCCAACTCGCCGACGCCCCTCAACGGAGTAATAGATTTAATCTCAAAATTCGAAACCATACACCACGACTGCGATGACAAGGCTTTGGAGCATTTAAGTCAAGTGGACCCTGGCCACACGTCTTATAAAGACAAGCAACCCAGTGGTCACAACACTCGCTCCCCACGGCCCCTAAATTCGGATTATCGAGATATGGCTGTCGATCGGGGCCTCCGTGCTCGACAAATGAGCCGCCTCTACGAGCATCTGAGCAGCAGCCGTAAAAGTGCCCGACCTCTAGCCCTCGACAAGTTTACACCTGTCGTCATGCGCGCCATCAAACGAATTATCCATTTCTATGGTGACGGGAAACCCGACGAGATTAGATGGCCCCTGGACTGGCAGAATAATAGCCGAAGCTTGTCGAGAGCGATAAGTTGGATTGTCGAATGGGCTGGTGAGCTGGGACCACTGAGTGACACTCAGTCACCTGAACATGACGCCAATGCTCATGTCGATGCCAACGACAACGCCGAGGTCAACGCCGAGGTCAACGCCGAGGTCGATGAACCAGATTATAGTTTCCCTAGAAGTTATTTTTACTTTATGCGTGATAAAGTGAAAGCCAAAAAGCGAATGAAGGCGGAGGCGAAGGAAAGGGAGGCAGCCAAGGATGCGGTGCGCAAGGGGGAGAGAGAGGCTACCAGCGACGAGGCTGTGCGTACAAGGCTTTGGACTGAGTGGGAGAGTAACGCTAAGCAGTAAATACATTGTTGAGATTGAGAACACTGTATCTAAATGACATTGTTTCTATTGTTGGATTAATGCGCTCATGTACTTCTTAGGGTATGGCTCTGGATTAATAGCGCTGGTGATTAGTTGCAAAGCTCTGGATGGCTTGATCAGGTGTGGACGAGTTAAATAATTGTGGGCGAGTTAAACAACTGTGAGCGAGTTAAACCGTTGCGAAAGAGTTAAATAACTGCGAACAAGACATTTAGCGACAGACGTCTAGCGAGCCTGGTAGGCGCTGGGAAAACCCATTATTTCCATAGAAATTAATCCTAGGATCTGGTAAGCCGGCACAGGCTCATAGAGTTGATGGGCCGGTGTAGGTCGATATTAGGTGTAATTATATGTCTATGGCTGTCGGCTGTACTCTAGCGCCTGCACACCATCTGCCTCTTTGGAAGTTAGAGGAGGTTAAAAAATCTCGTAAATTTCATCAAAATCAGTTTCAGGGGTCTAATTATCCACTGAGGAAAAATTCCTCGACTGGCAAGTCATAAACGTCTGGTCTGGTGAGACTTATAGCTAGAAAATCTCATATTTCTCATGGAAATAACTTCTAGAGTTCTGGGACTTATTAGTCCTCGTAGGTCAATTAAGTGTTCAATTAGACATGCGAGCGACGTGGCCAAGAGCCTGGTAATCCCGTGTTTTCCGTGGAATTTACTTCCAGAGTTCTGAGGTTAGAAACCCCCCATGATCAATTAGTGGTCTATTAAAGACCTGCGCAAGACTTAATCAGCCGTGTATATCCAGAGAACCGATAGTAGCTGGAAAATCCCGTATTATGCAAGGAATTTCATCTCAGAGTTCTGATAACCAATGCTCTTAACGGAGAGGACACCGTTGGAGAGTCACGGAGGTGGTCCTGCCAAGTTGGAAAATCCCGTGATTTTCGTGGAACTTACTTCTAAAGCTCTGAGGTTTATTACCCGTAGGGTTCGACTGAGTAGCCTGCTAAAGACTTGCACATGAGTTAGACAGCTGCTAACGCCCACGCACTCCAGTAGAAAGCTAGAGAATCCCGTATTACGCATGGAATTTAATCTCAGACCACTAACAGCTGAACCCCTTAGATAAGAGCCTCCTCTTGAGAGTCATGAGTGTCTGGTTAACTTTTTAGTAGCTGAGAGATTCCGCAATTTTCGCAGACTTACTTCTAGAGTTCCCAGAATTGAGTCACCCAACCCGAATAAATGGTCTGTTAAAGAACTGCGAACGACTTAATGAGCTGCGAATGCCAGTACCTTACAAACTTCGGCTATTTTAGAGAGAAATAGTGTCATCGCCCCGGATCCACTCAGTATACAAGTCCGAAACATCGTCGCAACGGACTGCCCCCAATAAAACTGCAACTAGCCCACAACACATGGATGTAACTCTGGACCGCATCATACACCCAGACAAACAACAAGTCGCAGTAATGATAATACTTGCTGAAAGCGACATCAAGATTATTGGTCTCCAGATATTGGTTTACTGCGAGATATATGGGCTGTAAACGTTTGTCCCCCGACCCCCGCGTCTATGTGGTGAGGCATGACGAGTGTAATCGTCTAGAGGATCATTATCCTGGCTGGTGCCACCGAATATCTCCGATGACACGATTAATTCCAACAGTCAAAACTAACGAAACAAGCTATCAACTGTAGCAAAAATGTCCGGGGTAGGTCTGATGCCAACATACCAGACCACAGCCAGTGTGTGAGTGAAGTGACAAACTTGACAGTCATCACTCCCATACTCGGTACTTGGTGGAGATATCGTGCCACCCTATCATCAAACGCCAACTTTAATGAAATAAGACGGAACTACAAGTATGTGCGACAGTTACTTTACTCATAATTAGCGGCCAAGTATGCGCGATACTATACTGACAAGTGTTTCAGATCCAAGTCTAAAGTTGCCGTGCAGTTTTCCCTCGGAGCGGCAATACGCTGCTGATACTAGTCCTCTCCCCAGCGCCGAGATTGGCGGGGGAATAGTTGACCCTTTCATTGTCGCTATCCAGCGAGTTCGGGATGCTACCAGTACCCCGAACGCCGCTGTTTTTCAGCAAGGGCGAATCATACCAATTCACTCAGATGATACTGCTGCCACTCTGGCCAACGTCCGCTCTCGACGCCGAGATGTTTTAGGCGGCGGGAGCAGTCTCAGGGGCAGCAGGCAGCGAGAAGTATCTACCTCTGGTAGCCACGACATATATACCCGGGGGCCATCGGTTACTATAAGCAATAGCACCATACCTACTCAAGAAGCCCGCGCTAGTTCAAAAAGGAAAGCCAAAGTACAAGGTTCCTCCAGTGATGTATTTTCTCCTCAACTTTGCACTAAACCATGGCTAACAAAGACATAAAGCCCAAAAGATATCGAGCGTCTATGGAACATGAACGCCAAAGCCAGAGCGAACTAGGTTGGGAAGATAATCCATATTGGGGAGACTCTGAGAAAGAGGAACTTATCAACCCTGGCCAGCATCAGTCTACGATGAACCGTCAGCGACAGCAGACTATCCTTTCGCCGGGCCATCAAGACTCCCGGTCTTCAATCCCCCGACTGGGCATGTATCACGCAAACTCTTTGTTTGACCCATCACAAGTAAATCAGTACGGCTCCGCTGGCTACTCGCGAGTTCCAGCACAAGCGCATGAGCAGATTCCGTACCGTGGTAATGTAGAACATCATTTGACTCAACCAGACTTTCTAGCTACTAGCATGAGTGAGGACTTGAAACAAGTCAAGTCGAGTCTATGGGCACTTCCTGGTCAAATGCGGGGGGTTTATGAGAACTTCGCAGAGGAACATGCCAGACAGCAGCCTGCCGAAGTGATGAGGTTGAGGATGGAGAACGAGGAATTGAGGAACCAGATTAATGAACTCCGCAGACAGCCTTACGGATGAGAATGCTGAGGATGCGGACTTATCTGCGGGGGTGTTTTTGAGTTTAAACTTGGAGAACTTGCTAAGATAGTGGGTTTCCGGATTCGGACAGTCTGGATGGCTTGGATGAATAGACTTGACCTTCTTTAATCCCTTTTGACTACATACTTAACACGTTCCTTCAGACATTCCTTCAGATTGCATTATTTACACTACTACCATATACTCTTTGTATTATATTTCTGATAGTTATATCGTGAATTGCCCTTTCTTATTACAAGACATTTGTGCCCAGCCTATGAAAGAGTTCGATGGCATCACTAGTCTTGAACTCTATTTTGCTGTCTGATCTGTATTTACCTTATTTGGCTCGATCGAAGTCATTCATTGGTTTAGAGCTGTGGGGGCGGTTTGTTCACATAATCAGGAAGACAACACTTAAATATAAACCAAACGGCAATCATTGGGTAGGAAATGCATAAGCTATGTGGTGGACTCAGCTATGAGTGTCGCCACGTATTTGCTCTTATCAGCCTCGCTGGTATAGCCGAGAGTCCTTTGCTGCGGCTGCTTTCGGAGTAGACTACAACACCAAACAGTAGTCAAAGCATTCCACAGCAGAGGAAATAAATCACATGATATTTGGAAAACCAGAACATCAAGACTATGAATTCCTATTTTGTATTATCGAAAGACCGGGCGAAAGGGAACAACTTGACAAAGTCGAAACTCAGATACACTATGGCATCTCGAGACCAAAAGAAAAGCCAGAGTGGAGGAAACAAATAATAGAGAAAACAAGCAAGGTCAGACCAAACGCGGTTACATCTGACCGCAGTCAAAACAGCTCACTCGATAACTACTCCCCCTCGCTCACCTCTTCCTGCTGGAAAGGATCACCATCGTCATCTCCCACTTCGCTCTGACGTTCCTCGTCCACCTCCTCGTCTTCGACCTCCAAAACCTGCCATCCAAGTTCTACTTTCCGACGCCCTTGAGCTTCCTCTTCATTGACGAGCTGCCTTTCTTGCGCAAACTCATCCGGATGCAACTTCATCATGAGACGTGTTCCTGCCACTATGTCGAGGAAGATAGAATCGTTCCAGTTGACATACTCCTCTTCAGTAAGATGTGCACCGACGTACTGGTTGATAGTGGTGAGACGTTCGTTCATACGATTGATCCTATGAACGACTTCTGTGGTAAATTCTTCCATGTTATCGACACGTTCCTGAATCCCCTTGAGAGATTTGTTCGTTTGGGCAACCCTGTTACCAGAAATGTCCTTGGCCTGTTTCTGGAAGACTTTGCTGTTTCGCATGAACTTAACCCACATCAACCAGTCTCGTTCCTAAGATGATTTAGTAAAAGCTAGTTTGGAAAGGGGCGTCACATACCGGAGGAATTTTCGCCTTCAAGGTTCCACAGTCATTCCGTCTAGCCGCCATCTGGATTGCCCTGGACGTGTTATATTCAAGTTTGTAGTATGTCGGAATCTAATAATGTAAGTACAATAAATCGTGACCATATTCGATAATCGACATACATCGGCACAGCGCGTGCCCTTTGTTTGACATGATTCACACGCCTTTTTGTTGTTCTCATCTAGAGGACCGTACTTATCAGCATAGCTATGATTGAAAGACAATTGCATATTACCTGAGTTGCAACACGGCTTCGGAGCACCTCTTCGCTTTTCCTTGATCATTGCATCTAGGCATCTCACACAAGGAGCGTAACGGTGATGATAGTAAAGACCTTCGAGATAATTGGAATCATCATCATCATCGTATTCGGAGTCAGAAAGGTATTCCTTGAGCGAGTTGCGTAATTTCTTGTGAGGATCGTCATCATCCGCGGACCCTGAGTTTACTTCTGAGTCTTCTGAGCTTTCTTCCGGATTATAAAATGAACCTGCTGTATTCTGAGGGGAGTGATCGGTATTATGGTGCTGTTGAGAGTTATCTTCCAGCTGTGGCTTTCTCTTCACATACTAGTTAGAGTGAGTAGCAAATACAAAATAGATAGGCACTCACAGAGTACGTCATTTTCTGCCGCTTAGCAGATGAGTTGGTGGATTCCTATTAAGAATTAGTGAGATAATGAAGGGTTCACGACCAGGGATTTTGGGCACTTACAGCTGCGCCACCAGCTCTGCGCTTGGCGGAGTTGGCCTATGGATCGCTGTTACTGAAGTGTCCAATAGTGTCAGCGCATGGGTCATACGTTAGCTGAGGACACCAGATTCGGCATAGCGATTGGTGATAGCAGAATGTAGGATACGGAAAAGCAGTGGAAGAAAAAGTTGACACAAGATCTTTAAGACTAGGAAAGTGGTGCGGCTTAAATAAAACTTGAGTGCACTACAAAACGACCCAAATTGCTCAGTTGCTGAAACGCCGTCTTTCGGAAACCATGAAACAAAGTCGTGAAGGACAGCCGGCTTAGTTAGTCTTGTTTCCCCAGCAGCTCCCGTGGGTGGGAACTTTCCGCGTTTGCAATGGCTTGGAGGCTGGGTGCTGCAATGCGGCCATTCCTTGTGACTTTACTTTCTTTTCTTGCAGAATGTTGAGACACGGTGAAGCTTAGATGCATAATTGGTGGAGGATGTCACAGCCAATAATCTCTTGTCAAATTGCATGGTAGACGTACCCTCACATCAAGTCACATCCGAACCCCCTGCACATGGCAAAGATCCGCACGTTTCCGCCAGCCGGGTTATCTGCTCTAGCTGTCACATTATTGCCATTACAGAGACTGTGATGCATAGCATTTGTAGAGAGTACCTTGCTGACAAAGCAAGGTTTTTAATTTCTTTCGCGTCTGCCCAACTTGAACCTTTCATTATCAGGACTCTATTGCACTAAAGACTTCACATTTGGGAGCAATAAGTAGAACCTGGGACATGCTGCAATGCGGTCAAATCCTCAGTAGTACTCTATCTCTAAGCACAATTTTACCACGGACCGTTTTGCTCATATTGTAGTCCCAAGTTAAGGTTGATACCAGTGACCCCTTCTCACAATTGCCATGTTGTCCAGCTTGATCGTTAAAAAGTCAAGACAAAGCTAGCGACAACTTTCACGGCAGAGCCTCACCATTCACATTCACGCATGGTTGATGATCGACGAGAAGCTAATGAGGCAAGGGAGAAGACCCTGGTCCAGTGGGCCTGAATCCTGAGCTCAAAGGCACTGTTGACCCCTTTTGGCTAGCTACATCAATACACACCCATCCCCTGAACAGGCACAATTAACTACCCACTCACCCCTGCGACGTCTTCCGGCACGATACTCCGTTACCCCCATGCATGTCCCATGTCATTTTCCCCGTCTCCAGAATCCACGATCAGCCGTCAAGTTTGTCTTGTCCAACTCTAAAACAAATCACGGCAGCAACGCGCGTATGCATCCGTCTTACTGGACGTCAAACGACGACTTCACATGGGATTAAACGCTTCCACGCGGTAACGGATGTGTTGTCTTGTCTCATCTGCTATTTCCCGGTCACATCAATTGACTCCAATCAGCACAATATGCAGCTTGCCCATCATATTGTGAACAAAAAAAGCAACAGGCAGAGTCAGCCACAAGAGCATCGCAAATTTACAAACGAACTGAGAGTCCCTTGCAATTAACATTTCCCATGCATGCAACTGACTAACTTCAGAGATGATCAGAACTCAAGAGGAATCTTTTTTCTCTCTCTACTTATGGCCCCTCTCCCATCTTACATTTCGTCTTTCTTTTCTTTCTCTCAATACCTTCCATTCTCTCTATTCCCAAAGACAGCACTCTACCCCATCGCCAAGTCCAGCCTAACTTAGCTCCACCGTGTCTGCGCCTTCGCCACAAAGTGGCTTTTCTCAGCCCTGACTGATACTTGCTCAATCTCACCTATCAATTGAGTGCAGCTCAACTTTACACAATGCCTACGAATGTATGTGAAGGTAACATCTCTTTACGCATCGCCTTTCTAACGTTTTACAAAGGAGCCAGCCTTTGCTCTTCCGGTATTTAATGATGATGTAGGCTACCCCTCGTCCATATCTCCTCCCAGTGTATTAACAAACGCAGGACGATGAGTATGACCTTAAGGTCAACCGGAAGCCAACTCAGGTTCGCAAAATTAAGGTGAGTGATTATGAAGTAGCTGCTGTCTCATACTGACTTTACGTACAAAGAAACCGGTCAAGCCACAGGCCACACGAGTCCCCAGCAGCAACCCCAGTGGCTCTCCCGTGGCTAACAAGAAGCCTATGAGTTCTTCGGGCCAGGATGATGTCAAAGCCCGGCGAAACCCCGGCCGTCAGGTCTCGTCAGCCCAGTCAGGCCAGAGAGCGAGGTCTCAGCCTAAGCTGAGTCCAGAGCCTGATGAAGTGGTAGTTAAATCTATCAACACGCCGAGACCCACTCGGAAGCCTCAGCAGCAGGATGACATTATTGACTTGGAATCCAAGCCTGGGAAGGCTGCGGCACCGGGGGCTCCTCGACCTGGAACTTCCAAGATTTCTTCGGAAATCGAGGTTGCAATCGCCAAGCCTGCCCGTCTACAAGGTTCTCGACCTCAGCCACAGCATCCGCGAAGGTCTCCAACCCCAAAGCGAGCTCAGTCACAGGAGGTTTTGCAAGTGGCGAAGCGGGCCAAAAACGAGACAACAGTCAACCTCCCGGTGCAGGCAGGCGGAGCAGATGTGAGCTCAGTCAAAGCTGTCACGAAATATAATACTATTCCGTGTATTCCATGCATCTACATGTGGGCGGAAGACCCTAAGTGGCTCTGCGAGGCTGGACAGAGCGACGGTAAGTATAGTATACATCTCATGCCTGATATCTTGCTAAGAACCTTCAAGGCTTCCCTTGCGCAAATTGCCCTGATCCAATTTCTTGTGAGGCTGTGAGTAACTCGACATTTCAACAACATGAAAATCATGGCTAATCTGTTCAGCTAAACCGATCTCAGGAATCAGTCCGACTGGCTTGCCGAGACCTACACACAATGGCCTCTAAAGCCCGTTGCGGCCGTGAGATAGTAAGTCAGAAAACATATTATTGGAATAATTACTTACCTTCGGCAGAACCAACAAGAGTGGACTGAGAAGCTCGATCTTGTTCGATTGACTGTGAGCCCTGAGTACTTGACAAAGTGCGTCGCGCAGACCATGCATTGGATCAAAAACGTTGGAGAGCCCGGTATAAAGGCCGCTATGAGGGACATCAAGGATTTACGAAAGGACCTTGGAGACAAGGGGACTCGCGTAGACCGCCTGGACAGAGAGGTTAGCGATCTCCGGGCTGATATCAACGGTCTTCTCCAGCACAACCAGGAAATATCCCAGGCTACAGAGGAAGACGCAGCCCAGGAATTGAGTGACGAAGATGAGAATAAGGGAGAAGAGCTTGTCGAAGAAGAACAGGTTGAAGAGCAGGGCGCGGACAGTACGATTGTGATCCAGGATGATGCTGACAGCGATGAGGTTGGCGAGCCTGAGAACACCAACGGTGACGACGATGGTGAAAAAGGGGATGATGACTACCAGGAAGGGTAGTTTTCTTGGTCTTGGTACAGCTTTTTCCTTCACGCCCTTTCCATTGCTGATATTCTTTCCATTTTTTCCCTACCCTGCCACGCTTGCTTTATGCAATCCCAACAACAAAACACCAAAAACATCACGAGGGCTTATGTCTGTCTATTCCATTGTCTCATAATCTTCAAAAGCACGTCCGGATATTATCAAAGAAAAGGGAAAATGTACAAGGTTGCGTCAGAATTGCAGAGTTTTGTTCGGTTCGTTAGGTAGTTCTTCATATTGGCTTTCTTAGAAGTCTTTTGAAAACATATCAGTTCAGTATTCATTCATGTCGAGCGCATTTTGGTTTAAATGAAGCTATTTCGTCTCAACTCTTAATGCGTAGAGAGTATTGAAGGTGCCACGTGCGGTGGCATACCTCTGGCTTGGGTGATTGACCCTCAGAGTTCCGCAACACGGAGCCAGTTTAGTTTTGCTACCACGGGGAGCGTCTAAATGCTTCCATATTGGGCAGAAGCTTTTTTTATCAAGGGTTCAAGTAAATAATTACTACCAGCGTTGAATATTAGGCTCCAGGCTTATCTTACTGGGCTCTGTATACATGATCTTTATGGTAATTTTCTTGGTATGGTCGAAATGCTATGTGACCTGCGTCGTGCAATTGAAAGGCGGAAATCTCGAATTACAACGACGTAGGCTCACTGTATCTGACCAAGGCCAAAAGCCCGCATGAGACGCCAGCTCCTGTGGCTAACGTTCCCTTGAGATTATCAAGTAAGGCTGGGTCAGACCAAGAAGAAAATCTTCCATGGGGGATTTTTTTCGACGGAAAAGCAGGGATTTATAACGCACCCACCAGGCAGCCTGCAGGTAACTCTCACGTCCGCAGTTGGTTCATCGACGTCCGCAGCTGCTTAAATCTTATCCCAAGCTGTTTAACTGGCATCTGTAGCTCGCTGCAGGTATTGCCAACCCCCCCAGTATTTGCCCGGGTCAAATTAAATATGGCAAAATGGAATCTACCTTGAGCGTTTGCATCATAATCAAGCATCTTTATATGTTTTTCCCAATTGATGTATAGTTAGAATTTGTTTTTCGCTTTTGTTATCTCGTCTATCAGAGTCTTTCATGTCTTCAAGAGGATCGATACGTGTCGGCGAAGGACAGGGGGTTCACTGCCCATCCTGGGCAATGCATCTTGAACCTGCCCGCTCGACTATTTTCCTTGCAACATCGCCTAAATGAGAGTGTGGTCAGGTGCATTTAATGTAAGATAGCTTATTCAAATCACTAAAACTCTATTGATATGCTAATTGCTAGGCTTTTCTCTTCTCCCTTGTCGGGCCCTGATACCGACACCACACGGCTGACCACCAAGTACATGACCAGCAACGACTCTAGGCCAGACCAGTAGCGTCAAGTTCGTTCATGATATTACTAGCAAACTGTCTGTCATTGTCGTCAATAATGTATCCTTCATACTTGATACGTCTGAAAGTATCAGAAAGGGTTTGAGCATTAGTACGGATCGTCGCGTGCTCAGCAGGGATCTACACCAGGTTAGATCTATTCCTGTAGATGATTAAGAAGAATTTGGTAGTGGTACTTACGAAATCGCATTTTCTGCCGTTCTGTCGACAAACATTGCACTTTCTCGCCTTCTTCTCTTTTCCAAAATATTAGCCTTGGACAGAAAATAAAAATTTACCATGGGACACTTACTAGTCTGAATGAGACACAGACTCACGCTCATGATACTCTCCCGGTCATTGACATCAAATTGCCTCATGGCCCGAGCCATTCTGCGTGTGCAGCCAACACAAGGTGTGTTAAAATGCTGGGGAACCACGTTGACTTGAGGTGCAGGGATCCCTCCATTGCCTCCATCGCCTTGTCCAGTGCTTGACTGGTCGACCTGTTGCTGAGCTTCAGTGGAGTTGGGCTCAGGCTCAGTGGGGGTAGACTCAAGTTCAGTGGGATTGGGCTGAGCTTCGGCGGGGTTATGCTGAGCTCCAGTGACGCTGGGGCGGTCTTGACTGGCGTTTGGGGGGGTGACCTGGTAGCCTTGAGCCTCTAGCTGGCTTCTAAGGTAGGCTGGGTCGGAACGGATCTCAGACAATTGTTGGAGGGCAGCTCGTAGCACATCAGCAACGGCGGTGGTCGAATCAGTTTGTGGCAGCTGGGGACTGCCGGCTGGGCCTTCATTGTTGGCTTCTGGCAAGAGTGAAGGACCATCTTCAAACATTTGCCAATCATCGCCGCCGACACCAAAGTCGTCATCTGAAGTGTGATCATCGACTGTGTTGTTTTCATGGCCCGAAGGAAGCTCAACGTCGTGGAATTGATTCGAAGAGAAACTGGTGAGGGAAGAGGAGCGAGTGTCGTTAGATCCCTCCATAAGGGACTCTGTGCCGTGGGGCGCAACAGCTTCCTCGGTGTTGTGCTGCAAATCTTGGTTAGTCGTGATCGCTTAGACAAGAGATTCGAGCTCCCGATGGGCTCTTCTTGGTAACACTCACTTCTCCCTCAGTTTCGGGTTCCTGATCAGTGGCAGGCTGTCCGGGATTAAAAATTGTTCTCTGCTGGGCCTATCCGTATATATGTCTTCATTAGCGATCAAGCTAAAATAACATGCATTCATATTCACTTACACGGGTCAAGCGGGAAAAACCTGCTTCCTGACCCTCCAGTATGGCACTGGGGTCGATCTGGGCTGCGAGTCGGGATCTACGTCGATGACTCCCCCGTGGGGGGGTTGGTGGACCAGTGTCGGGGCCTTCCATGTCTGTGCCAAGAAAGTTTTGGTTGGTTGGTTTAGAAGTGGGTTATGAACTGAAGTGGGTTGGATGAGAGAAGGGAAAATTAGAAGGAAAACAAGAGGCATTAAATAAATGGAAAAAGGAACAAGACCGAATAGAGAAAACAGTAAGAGAGGTCTTTTAGTACAGCAAGTGAATATTCTTTCAGCCGGTAGCCTGCATCGTTAATTCACCTGCAATGTATGTTTGCTCTTGGTATACGGAGTAGTGGGACCAGCATCTGAAAAGATCCTGGTACCTTAAGTTGGCGTGGAGTAGTGTATGGTGACGAGAGGGGTGTTAATTAATTGCGAATTAACATACTGCACTCCTGTACTTTGGAGGAGTTGGCCACTGGAGAGTACTTGTTGGTGGGTGCTGCAGGAGTCTTTCACAGGCCTGATGTGCAGGGGTATTCTGCAAGTTGAGCGTACAAAATTGTGGCAAGTCTTGGCGTTGTGGATTAATTAACTGCGGACGCGGTAAAGAGGGGCATCGGGTAGTAGAAGGGTGGTGTAATAAGACAGAACAAGCCCTCGTTAACTGCGAAGTAACGCAAGGAGATGTTGTCTCATTGAAAGACCGTGGACCGGGCTACATTCCTCCCGTTGAAGCATGCGGAACGTGATAGGCGCGCCCAACAGACATGTTGTTTGTCTGCAGCTGGAGTGCATATCATCAATCATAATGTCCAATTATGACGATGGCTGAACTAAGAGTGAGTTGGTTGGAGTAGAGCCCAGCATAAGCCAGAGCAGGCTCTTTTGGTTGTGGTAGATAAATCTCGTTGGTGTGCAAGATCGATGCCGAACCTGGCAGAAGCGTGATAATTGGCTGCCACTTGCAGTATCCCCAGTTAGGAATTGTCTAGCTAATCAGATGTGTGTACTGGTTAGGTTAACGTTTAACCAATACATACCTGGCTCTGATATAGACCCACCTACACAGTAAGGCGTTAGATAACTGCGGATTAACATTAAGGACCTGCGAATGAGCCTGCACCACCGGCCATGCAGAAGTATTCTTGTGCATCTTCACAGGACTCTTGGTACGTCCTGTCGTTAAATAATACAACCACAACAGGATACTCAGTAACCTTCAGCGATTGTGTAGAGTGCGTGCGGGATACCGCAGAGATATGTCATCTAAAATTGAGAACATAAAAGAGATCAATTAGAAAATGGTGCTGAAATCTTTTACGAAGAAGATCCGGCTTTCTCGCTGGTCGGGAGATGATTAAGTCGGTTCGCGACGACCTCAGTCGTCATGCCCACAAAGTGAGGGTG
This sequence comes from Fusarium continuum, assembly GCA_013184455.1. NCBI lineage: Eukaryota > Fungi > Ascomycota > Sordariomycetes > Hypocreales > Nectriaceae > Fusarium > Fusarium continuum. The sequence continues at coordinate 14,944 of JABCKB010000322.1, forward strand.
TCGTGAGTTGAGGTTCAGGGTAGTTCAGCTTTCGCTTGGTGTTGCTGTTAAGTTAATAAAAATGACGTCAGCAGGTGCCCGGTCTTATCGATAACCTTATCGTGACATTCCATACCGTTATCACTGCCCAAGACACGGCGCCCGCCAGCTTTTCGAGTCTACCAGGCGACATCTAAACGGGCCAAAAAGAAGGAACATTGGCCACAGGAATTGCTTATCACTGGTGCGTCTTTAATTGGTCGCTCCTCCATGTGTTGAATAAAGTGAGCCGGGACTCATCCTGGGTTTTCGGATTCGGACGGCCAAAAGTGGGGCCGTGTCCGCCGATCACCACCCGTTACCTCGGAACGTTTCCTTGTCTGCACATTTATCAGAAAACCCGAAGCAATAGGCCAAGTATTGCAAATAGGTCGATGACTTGGGAGAGTTCTGTTTTAAGTACTCTGTAGCCAACAAAGAACCTCGCATATATGTAAACGCTATACGGGAAAGGCCCCTTCCACTTGGCGAGGATATCGCCGATCTCCTTGTTGGGGAGACCGAAGCCGCGCTGCATGATGTCGTAAGCCCGCAAGTCGAAAGGTTAGTCTCGTTGCACTCTAGTAGTCCCGATTTGATTTTCTTCTTCTTCCTACCTCCCAGATGGTCTGTATGACACCTGTTAGTTGATGTCTCACTCATTTAGTAGGCCACAAATTGTTAAAGGGCGTGGCGTTTAGCACCTCGTAATCTTGGAATTACAATCACCGGACTCTAGTATGACGCTTTGCACTAGGCTTGAGTACGCCTTCTACTATATGCTTTGCTCAGCCGGCAGAAGCATGCGGTATCCCGTGTTGAGTAATCATCCCACGTGTTACGTTTAACTCTTACCTCACAGTAATTGGGAATATCGTTAAAGGGAAACTCCCGACTTGCAAAAGACTCCAACCTTTTCCCTGTGAGTGGGTATCGATCAAACCCTTTTGAAAGACTGTTCTGTGTCCAACTTTCAAGACTCCATTTCCGTAGTAATAAGCACTTTGTCTACCGCTCTCATTCTCAACGGGCTTTAAGCAGTTAGAAAGCTACTCCTTTTCGCATGTGTTAGAGCAAGATTTACCTGTGTAGGGAGTTGCGGGGAAGCTATCGACTTGGAGAAACCTTGAAATGCATTTCGTTATTCATTTGGAGCAGTAAACTGGATAATAGAAACCGGAAAATGGAACCGCTATGAAGCCGCTTATTATATAATCCATTCAGCCTTTCCAAAGGGATAGAAAAGGAGTGCGAGGCGTAGTCAAATTATGCGTATGTCAGGTTACACAAAGAAGCCTGATCTTGCAAAACAGCAAGACGTATTGCAATTATTAACTTGCATGCTTAATTAAGACATCCAATTATCGTGGTTCTGTGCGAACTCAATTTCAGTAAACTCTGTTCACCTCATCCTACATATAAGAGCTGCTCAGAATGACCTCTAAAAGCTAGAACTTCATCAAACACTGTTCGACTTGGCTGCTAATTCCGAGAATACCACGGACGTAATTGCGGTGTCCCTTGTTCCAGTGTCTCGGCGGACATACTCACGAGCTTTCAGCTTTACGGGAGTAGAGCAATGTATCCTAAACCTTTCAAACCCAGCACGTTGGAGGAATTTAGACGGCCTTGTTGTCAGTGATAGCAATTCTTATCATTTTTAGTAGTAGTTCCCATTCGGACTTTTACGTCTACTGAAACGCCGTGCGAGAATCCGGGAGATGGCTGAACAAGCCTGAGGCCATACAAAGGTATCTGTCCAACACATCATTTCACTAATTGTAAGTCAGTAAACTCAGTGAGTCTTACACGGAAATTATCTATATGGAACCTTATTCTTTGATATTTCCAGAATTAGAACTCCTTTCCGAGCGTGCGATAGATCAGTACTCAAGCAACCATAACACAGTACACAATTTGCTTTCCACTAATTAGCGTATAGTACTGTACCGTCATATAACTGCTAGGAAACGACACGTCAGCCTTGCCAGCATTTGAATTATCTTCTAGCACCCTTTTTGGGAATCGCGTTCTTGCCGGTTTGCAGTGGACGTAGCAAGTGTTTCATCGAGCGACACTCTAGGGTGAGCAACTATAGCTAGGTTTCAAATCGTGGAGGAGTATCGGGCATTCGTATAAACAAACACCAGTTTTACTTGACAGAAATGGATCAGTTGTATAACAAGCAAACCCCAATATAAAAGTGAAATGCACCAGGCAAATCAACATTCTGATGACCTGATTTAGATAGAATTGTAATCAAGCTGTTACTTGTAAGGTTCGGGGTATATTCCACACAACTTGGAAATCCCTTCCGAGATGAGTGTCCCAGGCACAATGATCTCGGTGCCGTGGGAATGTTGCGGTCCTGAGTTGCGCGTGGCTGCTTGCTTGACATCCTGAAACGCCATCATGCGGAAAACCAAGGGGATTTTGTGATCTCCATGGTTACGTAGATTGTTAGGAAAGGCTCGATTCCTCAAAAGGAATTGAGTTTCATAACTCATAGCATGTTACTGGTTGAGGCGTCGGGCTCAGCTGGCCACTACCTATATGCTCCAACACTATCTGCGTCTTTACAGAATCGTTAAGAAGGCCAGGGTATGATATTAGTGAGGTGGAATAACAGCTCTGGCAACAATTAACCTTAAAATCTTCTTACGGCACTGCGTATTGGGTTGTTGGTCTTATCTACTCTGATGAAAGCTTTTACATGCTTATGGATACCCGGCAACCGGTTTTTCTGCTTCTTGATACCGAACAGTTTCGGCCAGCACATATTGAGAATATAAGTCAATCAGCGCTCAAAATAACAACATTCCACCTTGTAATCTACTGCTCGAGGGCACTGATTTTCAAGTGTGAGCTTTACATGTTGTGGGGACTACTCACCAGACTGCTACAAAGAGTTTGTACAGGCGCCTCTCTGTTTCGCCACGCCCAAATAGCATACACGGGATACCGAAAGCGGTTAAATCCCGTAGAAGTGAGTTTAACTTTAACAACTATGGAATAGATACGATCTCATTGTGAAAAGTGCTCCAACCTTGCGTCGATAGTAAGTAAGAGCCCATAAGTCTTAATTATCAATGAGGTTCATTCCAATGTCCAGGATGGGCTTGTTGTTGATGACTGAATCTGAAGACCCGGGGAGGATGAGAGATATCTGTCAGTCTCGGTTCTACACAACAGGATTTCCGCGTAGACTCCGCGCATTTCTGTTTCTACCACTTGCCTGTTTGAAAAACGCGGAGCTCAACTAAATCCTGGCTTTTATCGCAAGCGTTGTTTGTAGTAGATAGAAAATGTACAAAAGGAGATCATTTGGCTGAAGCGTCGGTTGAGGGAGTTGGACTTGACTCGGATGTCCCAATTCGGTGGGAGGCATTTCCGGCGGTAGGAGAGTCCAGTGTAAAAGATGTATTAATCATGCCTACTCTTGATATTGATCCATTGATATAGTTCTCAGTGAGGATGCAATGCCCCGTTCCCAATTCCAACCCGAACATCTCTTGACCAAACCCTTAAGTGCTTAGGCAAGAATATCCTCGCTGGCTAGGCCATGCCTACGTCGTGGAGGTATTACTATTCCTATTGAGTATGTTACCATATTCACTGAAAGATCGTTGGGATTACTAGAAAAGAAAAGTTACATGGCAATTCCTAAACAGGAAAAGCGGTTTCGTCGGTTTTGCCCCAGGTTAAGAATGGCTTCGGAATTCCAGCAACGGGAGTCTAGCACGGACATGTAAAAAAGAAATCCATAAAGAATTATTACTCCAAGATCTAATAAACTAGCCTAATTTAAGAACGTAGACTTATGGTTGCCTAAGAATCTTCAAAACATCAACCAGAGCAATCCAATATTGCCGTTCGATACTTGCACCCGGGCTAACAAATGCCCGTCGCCTTGTCCAATGGAATTCCCAAAACCGTCATCTCTTTTTCGCCATTCCCTTTCTTTAGCTTCAGCTCCTGCAACTCCTGTGTAGAGTTCCGGCTGTCGAATTCCACCAGCAACGAGTCTAGACTACCTTCTCCTTGTGATCCTCGAACTAAGATGAAGGAGTCTTCGTCTCAAACGAAGAGGAGGTTCCAAGGTGTCCCCGCCTTCTCTGCCAAGAAGCTTACTACTCGGTTCTTGTAGTCTTCATGTCAGACCGAGACTGCTGAGACTGACGCTGCAAGGTTTCAGGGACAGCAGCTGGGAGAGACGCCCCTCCAACAACAGGCCGGGATCTTCCAAGGTCTAAGGTGCTAGTAGGAACTTCGTGCGCATGAGAAAGTCCGGGGTTTCTAGCTGGCGCAACAATTACATTGGAATTAAGTGGGAAGGCAGCAGTCTTGACGCCAAAGGCCGATGCAACAACCGATCTGAGGAATGACATGATTCCTTTCCCAGCCTGAGGCGTTTCCGGGTTCGAAGACGGGGGAGGAAGAGATGGTTGGTAGGATGCTTCTTCAACGCAAGGCTGGGACTCATTGACTGAATCGCAAACAGCACTGGACAGCTCCTCGGCCTATCGAGGAACCACGCCGTGTTCAGCTTCGTTATCCTCATCTTCAGAACTGTCGGCCAGCTGTACGGATGAAGCGAGCGAGGCAGAACGGCGATGAGACAGACAGGACGTGGCATGCTCATTTTCGGGCTCAACGACTAGCTCAGCGCCCGCTTCCAAGTTGCCAGGCATGTTGACTGATGTTTCTTGTTCAGTCGCCGGCAAATTCTTCCAGCTTGGTCTTTTAAGAAAATAGGCTAGTGATTGAGACTGTGTCTCCCACTCTGGTGGAAAGTCAAGCTCTTCAGTGCTGCAATCTTCAAGTTTGAAGACAGGCTGAAGAATCTGGGCTTTCGTTAAGTCGATAGGACTGATCACACGTCTGTAGGTTATTTTTGGTCTGGTGTGATAGTACCGCTGGAGCTGTCGGGCACGCAGCTTCATGAGCGGGGTTGGTTCGCTCATGGCTGCGAGGCGAACTGGTCGTGCGAGGAAGATGATGAAGGTGATGAAGAAAGAAGAGATTAGGGAAGTAAAAAGAATGCCATTTATGGAAATTATGGCCATGTTAATAGTACCATTGTTGATGCCTAGCAATGCAATGTCCCTTGTGTCACCGTATATCATGTCAGGAGGCTGCCTGCCAGCGGCCAGCAAGCGTAACTGTGTAACAAAGGTGTAACATCTCAAGATGCGAAGCTTTAGGATGCTATTTGTGAGTGACAACCTATGGAAGCAAGAAATTCATGTTTCTTTCACCATACAATGAAACGTTGACCAGTCACGCTGGCTTGCAGATATCTGGACTATATATCGCTCCATAGAATCACAGACGCTTGGAAAGCTGTATAGTAGTTCAGTTCAACTTCTCCTTTTGGCTATTGCGACTGTTGCTGCAGACCGTCGGTGATTGCTGTGGTACAGGCCATTTACAATACTTTGTGACAGACTTGGCAGGTTGGAACCCAGTTACTGACTGTGAGGACCTTAAGAGGTGGTCCGAATTTACTCTGGGGGCTGGTCCTTAGCCTGGCTTGGTCCGTAGCCATCCGCAGCCTTTGGGCGTCGTGCGGCGGTGACTCCTTATAAATCAGGCACACTAAGTTCCATATGTGGCTGATCGATTTGTCCGCAGCTCTTTAAAGGGGATTAGCAGTTCTTTAACAGGTACGTACCTCGTATGTAGTATAGAAGTCTTACAAAAGGGATTTTTTTCCGACGAGAAATGCGGGATTTTATCACAACCACCAGCAGACCAGGTCTGCCATATGTAAGTATACTACCACTGCAGCTCATCTTATTAGTAAGTAGTGCCGGCCGTTCTTGAATGTAAGAATGCTACGAGGTTGAAAAGGTAGATGTTATGGGATTTTCCCCATCACTGATAATATCTGGCTGTCAAATTTATGCATCTATTATCCTTAAACAAGAACCGATAATAATGATTCATTTAAGCAACAATGTGATAGTCCTTAGATGAGCCTTTTTCTTTGGACTCAATTTACGAGCCTGGCAGCAATAGAAAAAGTCTTGAACTGGATGCCGAGATCTCCCGGCTTCTTTCGGAGACATGTGGGGCCGATCCGGCGTTTCGATGGCCGAGACCCGAGCAAATCTGCCGAGTCTCGGGCTCGTGCCTTTATAACGCTCGATCAGAGGAAGCAAGTATTGATCTGCTGAAGCGCCTCATTCCTGTTATTTACGCAAGGCCTGAAACTGTAAACACCTTATAGACCAAGCAGACCTGCACACTCGCATCAGCCTCAGACCAGGCTCAATGCGGATTGTTGGAGTGAGTAGACTACACAGTTTAAGTTTACAATGTGGTTGAATGGATGATGAGACCACGGTAATTAGTGTCAAACATCGCTATGGTAGTGGAAGGAAAATCCGTTTAGTCCGTGGAAATTATTCACCTCTGGAGAACGAACCTTTCCAGCACGAAGCTGGTATAGCCAGTAACTGTCCCGGGTAGCAAATGCCGTCTTTCTTGCTGGAAAAATTCTTGGAAACCTTTGTTTACTGCTTTTGGGCTTGCTCTCTAGATGAGTAATACAACTGTGGGGAGGGTTGAAATTAACCCGTAAATCCCTTGGAAAATATCCTGGCCCGACATCGCGCGTGAGATTCTATGAGCTGGGGTATGCTTGATGGACGTATCGGAGTAACATCCAAGGTGATTAATTGCGGACCCATTGTAATAAGATAACTTATTCATGATTTAATTTACTTGGGAGAAAAAAGAGTCAATAGCGCCTTATACTCAGCCGATATATAAGAATCAAGAACCCAGGGAACTTGTATCTTGGCTGTTTGGCAAATGCTCTGCTTGAGTTCACTTGAAGACAAGTCATTCAATTGAGTTGCCCGGAGTATAGTCATCATCTTTGGCTAAAGTTGGGCCGTTAGCTACTAGTTAATGTTAATTAACTGCGAACGGGGTTGGGTTGGGGGAACGGTGGCAAGCCCCAGTGGGCACTCCCTATAGTTTTAGTGGACGCTTACCTAGCCAACATGCTGTAATTTCGAAAGCATTAGGCATCGTACTAAAAAAAATTCAATGGAAAAATCGGCTTTTCGTCTCGAACTCGGTGCCATCCCAGTTGTGATCCGTGTTAGTGTTGGCCGTAAACTAGAACATGTCAAACCACCAAGGAGAATGATAATAACGTCCGGTTTTTTAATACTCTGATCGTCGTAACCCTTTATTCACTAAGAATGAGTCCACTGCGCAGTCGTGAAGTTCCGCAAACATCCATGTATACATACGCACAAGGTATAAGCATAAGCTTGAGGGTATCTAAACAGGCATCGTCTCACCAATGGAACAGGCTGTGTCACTTCTGGTAGAGCAATGCCAGCGACCAAAGCACAAAGATATTACATTCTCTATGAACTATGTCCCCTATTCCAATCCCTCTCCTTGCAACCACACACAGCAGTAAACGCATGGTCTCTTCTCTTTTGCTTCAGGCTTCCATTAGTAGCCCCCATTCACACCATTCTCGGGATACGCTAACCAATCGGGCTGTTGTCCAGTAGTTCTGGCTTGATGGTCCGGGGCATTGGGATGCACTAGAGCCGCTGGAGGGGTCCCCTGGGAATAATTACCTGCGGGGTATGGAGCCATGGGTTGGACAGGCGACGTCTGCCCCTGGTCAGGAACATAAAGTTGCCCTTGAGCATTCTGTTGTAGTTGGCGAGAAAGTCCTTCATTCTCGCTGGAAAGTCTGGCAACTTCGCCCTCCAAGAACTGGATTCTATTGATCAACCCCTGGACAGTTTTCTCCAGGGCTTCAAACTTGTCGCCGGAGACGTTCTGATGATCAACGAATGCTTCGTTGAGTTGACGGAGTGTTACCCCTTCGCGGCGAATGTATTTCCGAATTGAATTGGCGTTTTCATGCCAATCCACAGGCTTTATAATATGTGTCAGCAGTTTGACGAATATTCCAAGGAATAAACTCACCATCTCGGCCGAGGGGTCTTTGGCGAACCCGATTACCGCTGCTTGGATTTGCTTGGCAGCGATACGTAGCTTATAGACACCATCGGGATCCTGAAAGCCGGTCATTAAACTGACAAAGACGAGTATTCATTGTACTCACCCATTGGTAAACATTAGGGCATGGAATCTTGCGATCTTTGCAGCGCTGACAGACCTTGTTGGCCTTGGGGTTGTTACCGTCAGCCAAACCTTGCTTGCCCCCTCTCGCTGCAAGCTTGGTGCCTTTAATAGAGTTAGAACTGCAATTAACGATCTGAAAATGGCAAACGTACTCATGTTCACAGTGCATAGTGTCTTCCTGTCGTCTACGGCCTCTCTGACGCAGTTGGCGCATGGGTAATCGCGATAGATTGGATCAATGAAATTTCCGGTCTGTTGCTAGGTTAGAGTGATAGTTTATATGACTCATAGATGTACCACATACTGTAGGAGGGATCTCGGGTGCCGTTGGCTCAGTGGGAACAGGAGGGTTGTCTTGCACGGGTGCATCCACGGGTGCAGCAGACTCGGGCAGAGCGGAAGGCTCCATAGGCTTTGGGGCGCCACTCGTCGTCTTCTTCTTCTTCTTCTTCTTCCCAGCGGCTATCTGTTCTCTGCCACGCTTAGCGGGAACAGCAACAGCTGCCTTGGAGGAAGGGTTAGAACCGAGCTGTTGGCATATTGGGCAGGACTTACCTCGGTGTTTGTTTCGTCGCCAGAGTTAGCTTTGCCCTAGTTTAAAATATTAGTCAATCTCGGTTGTTGAGACTATGAGATAAGACGAACCCTGGTTGAGCGCCGAAGCGCCATTGTGTTGGCCACGGAAGAATGGGATGCGGGCGGCAAGAAAAGGTGGTTTTTTCCCGCGAGTTTAGTGAAAAAAGTAAAGAAAATTGGAAAATTCTCAGAGACGAGCGGGGTTCCTATGTTTACATTTCTGGAAGAACTCATCTCAGATATGTCTTTTGACATTACAATGTATAGTTTTCGTATTTGTTTGCTTTGCTCGCTCTCGTATTTCTCAGACCGACGGGTTCATACCTCTGCGAATGCTTGGAGCCGTCTGCCTGTCTTAATGTCCGGGTCTTGTTTGTCTTTCCAGTGAAACGGTGGATAGTAAACAATTACGTCAGCTTACTCTGTAGTTTCGCAGGTAATTATTCCGTTTAATTTTACAACTCCATTTGTGTGTGGCTGCAGTTGAAAACCGATTAGGCAAGGGGAATTACGGTCTGGTGCAGAGGAAGCGTCGGAACTAATGACTTAACTAACTTAGACGTTTCACACTTTCCCGTCAGGTACTCGGTGGGCGCTGTTCCATCAAGAGCTCACGCCACCTACCGAACTTCGGCAGTGTTGGTGCATAATCATATCGATGTGGTCGCTGGCACGGGCATTAGATCTAGCTTCGGTACACCCCCAACTGACATTACAGTCGTGTTTCAGGAACGAGTCAAGTCCACGTGGCTCTTGCATGCTTGGAGTCAATGCTTCATCATTTCCGGCTGCAGATCCGAATGTGACGATGCACCTAGGGTAGCACACATCGGTTCATTCCAGATGTTATTCGTGTTATTAGAGGCGACGCCATTATAGACCGCACTCCTTTTTAATCTGTCCGTGGTAAGAGAAGTAAGCCTGGGATACCGTCGGTCTTAGCAATGTGTTACTTGCAGTAAACCACGAGGATGGGAAACTCGGTGAACAGACAAAGGGTACATACCACCGTTCACCCCCCACCCAGAATTGTGACCCGTGGCGTGACAATCAAGACAATCAGGCTTCGGTGTAGTCATCGTCGTCGTCGTCGTCGTCGACATTGTCTCCAGTAATGTCGTGGACCTCAATCGCTCTATCGGCGTCTTGTCCGCCATCTTTGTGCTTGTCTCGTGGACTCAACAATCTCCCAGAATGCATAGTTGGCACTTTCTAGATTGCACAAGCCCTGACGTCCTTTTTTCTCAAGGCCTCGGTTCTCCAGCATGTCTGAGTTGTGGAGGAATCGCCCCTCTTC
>JABCKB010000323.1:0-31209 GCA_013184455.1 Fusarium continuum
AGAGTGGACGTTCGACGCAGAGTCTTTTGACTACGTGCACTTCCGCTACCTGATCGGATGCATCCCTGACTGGACAGCACTGTTCAAGCAGGCATATCGGGTCCTTAAGCCAGGTGGTTGGATCGAAAGTTTCGAAGTCTCGCCAACCATTGTGAGCGACGACAACACTGTTGCGCCGGATTCTGCCTTGACCCAGTGGGATAAAATTTTCATCGAAGCTTCAAAGAAGATTGGAAATAGCTTTACCGTGGTTGCTGATCAAGTCCAAAGGCCAGCTATCGAAGAGGCTGGATTTGTCAACATCAAGGAGTGGAATGGCAAAGTAAGTTCAGCCATCTTATGACCGTTTGGCATTTAGCTATGACATGCTAACAGTATCCCAAGTGTCCCATGAGCCCTTGGCCCAAGGACCCCAAGCTGAAAGAAATAGGCCGCTTCGGCCAAGTCTATGGCACCCAAGACCCTGAAGGCTTTATAAACTTTGTCGCCACCTTTCTAGGGTGGACGCCCGAGGAGATCCAAGTCTATCTTACTCGTCTCAGAGGCGAGCTGCGAAACCTAAAAATCCACCCGTACGCCTTTCTCAAGACGGTTTGGGCGCAGAAGCCGTTAGACGCTCAGCCGCACACGACCGAGCCGGCCTAGACGGGGGAGGCTGAGGAATATACTAGCGAGTGGATGTGTTTTCCGAATCTTTGGAGGGGCAATGTTCACTTCTCTACTCCTTTACCCTCCTCGAGATTGATCTACTATCGAGGGGTTTGAGAATTTACTACGTTTTGACTACCATGTAGCTTTCTGTCTCTTTCCTGTCCCTGCCGCCTCTGTTGCACAAGCAACTTAATAAGCTTGATCGTCGTCCTGTGGGGTCCATCAGGTCGAAGCAGAAGCACGGAGCACGAACTATCGTTGACAGGGTCTGCTCTGAGCTTTCGAGATGTTTCCCGGACATGTTCTTAATCAGCAATGCTTCCTTGAATTCTACATTCACTTTGTTAATTGAGGACTATTGGGGGACTGTTGCGTCGCAGGATGCAGGTCCGAATTAAGTTTATGTAAAGTCTATGAAAAAGGAGCCTTTTACACTATGAAAATGCTTTCTCGGCTAGAAGGTTACTTATCAACGAGTTCTTAACAATCCGTGGGTGGTTTGCGTCCATACGTTCAGGGACGCTAGATAAACAGATCACTTAAGACAAAAACCATCTCCCTACACGGTTAAGCATAATAGTGGCTCGAAGTCAATTTCAAATTCATTCCCTTGCTTATCATGAAATGCTTGCGTAGTCCTCGGCTGGTTTTTGCTACAGGACTCACCGGTCCCTTCATGAAAAGCAGAATGGCGGAACCAGGAAAATACCTAGTTAGAGCTAGTTGTCGCACTTTCGTCCAAGGCAGGCTTGGAGTTGTCAATCTGAATTATGCAGAACCCTATCCTTTGTTGTTCTTACATAAATTCATCCAGAGCCTGACGTTCCCAGACCGCTACTCTAGTTGCTGGGGTGGACCAGAGGTGGTACATAGGGAAAGCAACAACACGCTTTTGATAGCCAATTCCCTCGGTCCGGCCGAGTCACCAGAAGGCGGACTCTGGGTGTATATGATGACGATGGACATCTTTCGACATCGATAGTCGTGTCTATCGTCGGAGTCGTCGAATCATGTAAGTACATAATATAACATCCACAAGGCTGCGATGGCGAGAAGTCTAGTCAAGCCGGCCGAGGTATCGTTCTGCCCCTTGCTAGCGATGGGTTGACCTGGGGCGTCACCGATCATCATCTGGCATATCTTGATCTACTCGCCTCTGGTGCAAAGCTTCCAACCCTCTATTCGTGCATCGTGTTATTGGGACGTGCACCATATTACCTTGACCAAACTACGGAACCATGTGACAGCTTGTAAGGTGGCTATCGAACGAACCAAGGAGCGAAGATCAAGAGAACACGCCCATCAAATTAAGTCTCATGACGCCCTCTTTTTCGTATCTCTAATGATAAATCTTCTTGGCAAGAATCGTGCTTCTGTCAGGCTCTTGTACGAGAGAAAATCTTCGAGAGTAACGGGGGAGAACTCATCCACGTCAGGTTAGGGTTAGACCTAAGATACTGCAAGTCTATATTTCATCCTAACCTCGGACACCTCATGCTATGCTGATAGTAGAACTCTATTGTATGGAAGACAGAGTTACCCACACAAACCTGTCGAGCGCTTTCAAATACTGATGAGGGGGGTGATGTTGCCCGTCCTTACAAAAAGGTCACCAAGAGTAAGATCACAAGAATTACAAGGAAACCTTGGAAGAAACCACTCTGTTCGGGTTCAAGCCCCAGCTCCCAGCATCACGCATCACACGCACTGCGAAAGAGGGCATCCATTAGTCTAACGTTGAGCTTCTAGTTTTAATGGGCCGTCACTTCACCAAACTTTTCCAAAGAGACTTGACAGAAGTCGTAATAGACAGCATATCCTAGAACAAATTAAATCCTGGCCGAGGAACCCTGAATATCGGCTGCTGGCGGCGAAATAAAGCATAGCTCTTCACGCCGATGCTAATAGCATGCTACGCATACCGAAGAGTTAGCCTACCCTGGAGCGCCTGAGTCTTTGAGCGGCTCTACCTATCTCGCAGCTCATTAGACACTATTCAAATCATGCCTCAACCAGACCCATCACGACTAAAGTAGTTTCTACAACACCGCTATCCTAGTTGCTCATGACAATAGGACGTGCATAAACAGTTGATTTTCAAATGTTTGATGCCACGGCCCCGTTTAGATTCATCAATACCTTCGCCACTACCGACAAGTCCACAATATGAATATTGCTCCAGCTTCATCGTGTGTTAACGCCGAAGTTGCAAAACAAAACTACCTCATCGCCAGTGGTAATGCTTCTGAAATCTGGACCTCATTACGCCTGAATCGCTGAGGCTGGTGCCAGTGCTAGATTCAGCAGCCTCGTGGCCACTTGGAACTTCCAATCCTTTGCCATCGGAGATATCTTCTATGCTGTCAAAGCCTGTTTGTCAGTGAGGAGGTCAAGCGGTTGACCGTATGGCTTAGGCTACTAGTGTCACATACTTGCAAGTAATGAGCTGTCGAGCTTGACACTGAGGCTACACGCTTATGGTCTGGCTCGCCCTTCGCGAATACATGCAACATGAAAATAATTTGTCCGCTACCTTTAAGCGATCTGATTATCGCCAAAGAACTTGAACTACGACCAACAGCCTCGTCACTATGACCCTTGACTACACCAATATCAACTACGTCGATGGACAGTTATGGCAGCGGTGCAATAGCTACGCCCGTGCATTGGTTTATGAGTTGTACGTGCGACAGGAAGTACTCATTGGTTATGGCATCAGCATTATCTACCCAGCCTCAACCACTCATTTCTTCGAGGCCTCTATGATGGACACAATGACGACTTCCGCCGCTCGACGCCACTCGACGTGGCTCTGTCGAGCGCTTGGCTGGTTTGGAGATCTGCATAAACGACCACTGAGACAGGCAACACATCCTTCACTGACGAGGTGAATGGACTTCTATCCAGGAATGCACCGCAACAGTTGATCCCGTTACTGACAATGGCTACGCCAAGTTCAGGACAATAAAGAACACCCCGGCTGGGTCGTTTCCGAGATACACTCAGCATTCACTGGATACGCTAAGATGAAGCCCAATGTGAATCTCATCAATGCCGGAGCGTAAGTTATTAGAGAGTTTATTTGGAGAGTGTATGCAACAGAGATCCACACTAACACATACTCAGAAACGATTATGTTCAAATATTGATGTTAGCCAAGCTGGCTTGCGCATAAAGCCCATTATTGACGAAATCTACGACAAGGTTCCTAGTGTAACAGAGGTTCTGTCCACCTTGGCCCTGAGCCCCGATCATGCAGCTTGCTCAGCCTCAGTGAGCTAGCAGTTCCGCAATCTAGTCACTGGCACGTGTGCCGGACTAAGGATCGCTCTTGCTGACATTGAACGTGCCATGGCTACTACGCAGCTCTCTGGCGACGGAATACACCGCGCCGACGACGGCTACAGACTGTTCGCTGCCATGTGGTGGGACGCTATCAAGACGATCAAACAACGGAACGGTCAACAACGACCAAGTTTCCGAGCGAAGGATTTGCACCAAGGTTGTCTCTGTACCAAATCTCAAGCCCGCAGTGGTGCCGATGACAATGCTTACACTCACAACCGAGTTGAGTGAGGCACTCTAGTCTCGGCACGCATCGAAAGCTTGACAGTCCAGACACGCTTATACTTCAGAATTCAGTTGCGATCTTTTTCAATAGTATTATGAAATAGACGTCTATAAGCGCGGTACATCGGCCTTGAACAAGGAGTTTTGTATCTTCAGGGATACGAAAGGAGTGTTGACAGATTATTTCCGTTTAAATAATGGAAAGGGAGATTTCGGCCCCTCGATGAAATTCAGTGTTGGCAAATTGAAGTCCTTGCCAGAGTAGTTCTGAAATCTCTGAAACCCCTTATCCGATAGATAGACGCTAACAGAACTAGACGATTTCTCCTACATCAAGCAGGGTAGTTTTACAACCATGTCCCTGAATCATGGAGGCAACCCTCCTCGCTTCGAGTGGGTAAGGCAAGTGAGTGATTTACTTTACCTGTAGTTTGCAAACAACCATATGATGCGCACTAGTGGAACTGTTACAGCTTGGCTTGATCTTGATCAAGCCTCTGACCTGTCTCGCATCGGCTAGACTAAGCTTTTCGCAGGACGGTAAGTGCTTCTACCTGGAAACACGAGCATGTACTTGGGACAGGGCGAACCGAAAGCAATCTAGATATTGGTCTGGCAGTTTCTGCTCAGATTGAACTCCATTGGAACCCGGGCTAAGAACTTTTCTCATTTAGGGATCGAGCCAATGTTCGCTTCGCGGACGTCGAGGCATTTGGCAGGGCTTATCTGATCTGGCTCGACAAGTACACTGGCGCTGTAAAGGTATGGAAGAACAACGGATACGCTGGTCCGATTGGTGAGGTGACGATAGTTCTTTTTCTTGGCTGAGCCGTGGTTCTATATGCTCCCATTGGCCGTACTGAGTGCAAGGCAAGTCGACGCCATTATTGCCATTGCCACTTGAGTGGTTCGCTGACATGCCAACCCATACGTAGCATCTCCAGCCAAGGAGGTCTCGACACAGCATACATGATCCGATTTCGACCTGTTATCACCGTATCAATGAGGTGAATGCTATTCCTGATGCTATCCCAGCATATGATGTCCGTCATGGAGCGGAAAAACGAATTCTGACATCGTCCAACCAGGCTTTGAACTCCCTCAACGAATTTGGCGGTGATAGCGGTGGTGATAATGATCCTACTAGTGACTTTGAACAGCCCCTTCTCATGTTGTGGGTGAATGTGACTAAACTGACATTCTTGCCCACCTATGATGGCAAGATTATACCGCATCCCGGTGACAGTGGCCAGAGTCGAATCCAGAGAGGATGTGTTGCTTTCGGTGACTCCTACGCAGCAAGATTGCGAACGGGCACTACATCGGTGAAGCGTATCGCAGGGGAGAGTTCAGCTTTCCTCGCCAACTTTCCAGCCTTGGTAACCCCGAACATGACTTCCATCACAGACCACTTTCAGATGGTGTCGCTAGTAATGTCTATCAGGTATAATCCATGGCCCTTCCCTGAACCTGTGATTCTACGTAGTATTATTCTACGCTATTGGCTTGCAAGTTTTCCAGTACTTACCGATTAAATTAGTAAGGAGGTGGTAAGAGTGAGACTGATGACTGGACTAATTCCGAAGATTCCGGTTTAGCGACGTCCGCCATTGGTGGTAACGATGTCCGCTTCAGCGAGAACGTGAGCGCGAGCGATCTACGCGTCGCAGGATACTTCTGCATAGGCAACTTCCTTACTGCTGCACTGAAGGAGATAATCAACAATGTAAACTGGTCTGACTTCAAGGTCTACTTAGCTAGCTACCAACTTTCTCCAGCTCTGGTCTTAACTGCCGCGACGATTTCACCCTTAGCCATCGGGAACCTGGACACCATGACTAACACCAGCTAGGTAACTAGGAGTATCTAACGAAGTCGTTCCGGACCAAATTGAAAGGCCTTGTGGACGAGGTCAATAGCATGCTCCAAGCCGCTGCCGACAGGGCCAACAAAGACCTGGGTTCTAAGCTCGTCGACTAGATTGACCCGAGCCCCAAGTTTGATGGCTATCATTTCTGCGAACCAGATGTCAAAGAGCCAGGTGATCACCATGAGGATACAAGTATCTTTCTCTCCGCATGGCCCGAATGTGGGTTGCCTTCTCGCAGAAAGGCTTGCGGGACTAAGCTATGGACCTGGAACAAGAGCGGCAGATGGCCATCCGTTAGCAGTCCACACGTACCGCAGTTCAAAGGAAGCCTCAAGATCGAGTACCTTCAACTGCTCTCGTCAATCAGTGTTTCTAATTGGTCGAATCCTAGTGCTTATCTCATCCCAGCGGCGCCACGCTCAGATAAAGACGTTGCGTCTTGTGAAGCCATCGCGAAAAAGACATATGCAAGCAGTTCGTATGTACTTATTTCTCGCAATTAGTAGAGTCCTTAGCTGACATGAACCCAGTGTGGAAGACCATAAGTCAGTAGGTATCTACATATATTTATACAGTCTCAACACTCATATCGACATATAGCCCCCCCAGCTGCCATTTCTGCACGTAAATATAGTAGCAAAGGGCGTGAAGTGAAACCCAACATAGGTGCGTCAGTATAGCTGACCAGTCTTGTGCAGTTTCTTCAATCTGTGCATCTGACACAATTGTTAGTAAGCTTCTTGCTTCTTCAATTAATTCATCGCTGTTAGTATTTCAGCAAGCGACGCTGATCTTCAGTACTGGCCAAGGGACCTTGAGCAGTTCAGAGTAAAAGGCCAATATGCACCGAACTTCAGCCAATCGAACAGTCGACGGTAACTGCAGCTTCACACACTACCACCGCCTCTCCCTAAACCAGTCATCTCTAATATCACCACCAACCCACACGCATTAAACCTCATTTATAGTATCAGCCATCCAAACAAAAATATTGATCGGTCTCGCAAGTCATCGCCCTGACTGAGGTCAGTCTGCGCTATCATGGCCAACATACGCCAATCAGGCATGCCATCGATAATCCTGGTCATCTAGTCAAGAGTTGCGAGGACTTCACAGTCATCACGAGCCGCAAGGCCGACACATGCTCTGTTGACCTCGTTAGGTTCCATCTATGAGCCTTTATGCTTAGAAGGAAACACTGAATGTGACTCGCTGGGGTGGTGGAAGAGATGGAAAATGCACAGAGGGGCATTTGACCATGAAAGACTTGGGTGTTGATGTTTAACGGGGGTCTGGGGGGGTGTACTCAACAACTGGAGCAATGCTCGGGGACCAATGGCTAGAAGAGTCAAAAGGGGATGCCTCGTTATGATGCACGTAATGCCGAAGCTTGTGGCGATGGGCATCCCAGTGAAGAAGAAAGCGCTCGGCTGTTTTATTGGGAGCATCTGGCTTATTGACATCTGACACCTCATCCGCCGCCGTTAACAAAAACTGTCTTGGAGTTAGCAGCAGCATCTTGGAAGTCATTACTACTATTATCGTCACCACTATCGTCGACGTTGCAACCAACTTGAGTGATGTTAGCGTCTCTAATGGGTCGGGGGCGAGAGACTTTCCCGTCTTGTCGGCCTTTCCGGAACCTCTCTTAGATCCCCTGGTAGCACCGTTATCCTGCTGCAAATCTTCCCCTGCTGAGCGAGGAAAGTCTATGATCCATTCAACTCGACCAACAAAGGTATCAGTGTTACTTCCCCAGCTCGCTATACTTCCAAGATCAGGCCATCGTCAACCATCTCGGTAGTCCTGCTTCTCACACATCTCTCAGCGTTGTCGCGCATCAAGGCTTCGACTTTTTTGCCTTGTCTTTTGATGTTGACAGCTTCAAGATGCTTATCCGAATTATTTCGCCATTTGAATCTTGTAAGGCGCTCCGTTGTGATATGGTCGACGACTTTTGCCTTGCAGGTACGGCGAAGGTGAAGGAGGTACCGGGGCGGAGGAGATCGGTGTGTCGGCAGTCGAAGATTTGCTACCATCGCGCGATTAGCTTGGACGTGAAGCAATCGTAAAAGATGGAATTACCTCCGGGTTATTAGGGTGACACATGGCTGCTGCTCAAATGGTTGACGAGAGCGAGGAATGGGCAACGATTCCGAGGGAGATATTGATGAAAACAGCAGAGTTTTATTAACCAGAACTGTACATCGGAAGGCAACTGCTCTTGAAGATATAACATATCTCATACGCATTAAAGGTAACACGATCGCAGCAGGTTGCATACAATCTACAAAACAGGACGCTGTTTAGCACATGGATACGTCTTCTATTTAGCGATATACTCTCGCTAGACAGTACTACCCTGATCGTGTAAATCTAGACTACCTAACACAACCGCTTGGAAAGCAGGCCAGTAGACTTGCTTGATCCATTGACTCAGGATCTGCAAAGCAGCAACCAACTTGTAGATGCCAAACCGGCTATCAGTCTCGCCAACCCTGAGCTTGTGGTACAATTTCGACCTCCCACTTTCCAGCGTCGATGCCACAAAGTACCAAGAGTGCCGCTCAACAATAATCCCTGGTAAGCATTCTATCTTTGCAATATCGGCATAAGTCTTCCACTGGAGTGATCTCCACTGAGCAGAATGCCATGTGCCGATCTGCAAGATTGCCCGATCCCAGTCTGATTCACGCTTAGTCTCCACAGAGAGAGCGACAGGGTTCTTGGAAAAGTTGCCCCATGATGAGTGGTTGATAGAGAGTCCTGGACGATTCGCGTTGTCGGCTTGGTGGCTTATCAGCTTGGCTACTTGGCTCGAGCTGTCAGGCCTGATGCATAGGCAATAATCTACCGATTTTGACGGTGCTCCTTGGGGTTTGTACTCGTGTATGATCTGTGCTCCGGTGCTGTAGGATGAGACTATATTTAGTATGAGCCAATTTAAGCAGAAAGCACCTTGACGAACCAGTATCGGTAGTCGACAAGCCGAGATGCTTCTGGACCTCTGAAGACGAAGTTGAGGAGTGGGCTGTGAACGTCGTTGTTCCACGAAGACTCTCCTTCGAGCTCCTCTTCACATTCAACTGCTCGCGTAAATATGGCGTTGACAAGGTCAGTTGATGGGATACGCCGTTGGTTGTTATCCGCAGGAGGGTCGTGGAAAGCGTAGTCTGGAAAGTAACCGAGACCTCGGACCTAGAACAGAAGGGTTAGACAGGACTGCGCAGGGTTACGCCTAGGGTAATGCGGTTTGGTCATTCACACCTCTTTTTGCAAGGCACGAGGGAGTATCTTCTCCCCGTGAGATACACTGCTCAAGCTGGCCCATAGGTGCTTTAGCTGCTTAGGCAAACGATCGAGATGTCGCTCAAAGCTCAACGACTCGAAGCCAGTATCAGTTGTCGCCGCATATCGGACCTGCTTGGTCGGTGAAGAGGTGCCCGAGGCTAATGACGACGACGCTTTTGAAGATGGCGAGCCGCCAGACTGACTTGTCCAGCTACGGTTCAAGTTTCGAGTTTGTAATCTTGCTTTGGGAGTCTCGCCAACGTCAGACCCGTCGTCGGAGTATCGTGTCTCCTGTTCGACTTCGTTTATCGATCGCTTTTTTGACATGTCGTGCGAGACTTGGCCACGATTCAGCTGCAGTGAATCGGATGATGAAAGTGACGGCGATGGAATTGCCGTGCGATAGCGGTTCGGCTTATCCCCCACGCGTCGTCGCTTCGATCGGTGATGTGGTTTGGTTTGCTGAGGTGATACGCTCTTGATGTCGTCCAACCAGTCGAGGATATAGCTATGTTGTTGTGTTGTATAGGCGTCGGCAACACCCATAGCGGGCTGGAAGTGAGTTTGTCAATTGACTTGACCAAAGGTCGAGTGAGAAGAGTTGTGCTTGTATAGTATAGCGATATCTCGCACTGAAAGCGTAGCTATCCTGATTGGTTGGTGTTGATATTGACGTTGACCCGGAGGTGATGCGAAAGATTTATTATCATTGTTGACTGAGGTGGAACTGAACCGTTGGAGGGGTGATGATGATGATGACTTGGGGGCGGGGCCGCTTAGCTAAGCTTATGGACCAATGGCAGAGCCTCGGGTTATCTAAGACGTCATATCCCTTCTTCTCTTCCCATACTGCCAGTAAGTAGCAATTAAAATAATAATAAAAATCGTTTAGCATGCACTATAGTGTCAGGCAGTAAGTCAACTCTAGTGGTTTGGTCCAGGGAGTATCTACTTCGTGAGCATTAGTTCAGATTGTCTCATTTGGTTACTGTTGTATCTGCCGCTGTATTTAAATGACTCTTGTCCAAGTGCCTGAGGCACCTCCCAAGTGGATCAGCCGGAATGCACACTGTACATCCCTCCTAACTGACTGGGGAGAGGTGATTGTCGGCTTGACGGATTATGAGATCTATAAGATTTAGCGAGTTATAAGTATCGCTAGCTGTCGACATTTACAACTATCGCATCAAAGTGGCGAAAAGAAGGGAATTTGACCAAAGGATATCCAAACAAGTTCTGGTTTCGCATATTGACATGAGATTCTTATTCCAAGTTTTCTAGCTCCCAGAAAGCATACAGACATGCCGGCTCGTCGCGTTTAGTAGGAGGATCATAATTTATATTATTAATAACTAAAATTAAAAGCAATCCAGCCGAAATCTCACCGTACTTGCACAATAGAGCCAAGTGCATTAGAAATGCATCCTGGGTCCTGATATTTTATTGCTTCGGAAATTAGTATTGCCAGGTGCGGTCGTTAAGAGAAGGAATGCGAGGTAGAAGAATTATGGGGCGGCTGAGCCTAGCCAATCACGAAAGCGTTCCATGCTGAGTGCCACAGTCGAATCAAGGCTCTGATTGGAGGATATCTATGTTCGCGTGTGGCGTTTCTCGAGAACCGCCCATGTGATTGGCCAATTCTTCCGCCACACATCCAACGCCCCACCTTCACGAAACTCCCACGTCGCCTTGTGCCGCCATTTCAACATCACCACGGCGCTTATCAACAGAACACGTAGTGAGAATTCATATCATCAGACATAGACACGCGAGACCCTATCTTAAACCAACATACACCACTTTACATCAGAGCCTGCACATCAGTGCCAGATGACACAACACAATCATTCATCGGCATACTCCTCCCAGCCAAGTTCCTTCAACATGTCGGCCGTCAAAGCCCAATCACCCCCCTCAGTCGCCTGTAGCGCCTCCTCGTGTTCCTGCTGCGTCTTCTCAGCTTGTTCCCGAGCAATCCGCAACGCCTCCTCGGCCTTTTCAAGCTGAACCTTGGCCGCAGCTGCAATGCCGTATGTCTCCTTCGCGCGCGTAACACGATCGATGAGTTCGCCGAGATTGTTGCTTCTATCCTCAGCAATACGCGATTCCTCTTCGGCTGTCCGTCGTTGCTGATCTGCTTCGGTGATCTCCCGTGTAAGGTCTTGGGTGTTGGCGTCGATATCCGTAGCATCGCGTGTCTTCTTGGCACCGTTCAGAAAAGCCCGACCTGCAGTCTCCATGACGTCGTCCAAGCCGTTGATCACAGACTGACCCTCTGTCTCCATACCAATGCTACTGTCTCTGGGAGAGTCTGATGCGAATCGAGCCCGGATCTTCTGCTACATGGTCTGTACTTCCATGTCTCGTTCGTGGAAAACCTGATCGACGGCCTCTTTTTTTGGTCTGAAGGCTGACGACGGTTAAAAAAGCTTCGACCTTGGCGGCATTGGCAATCGCAATACGAGAGGATGCCTCTAGGTGAGCCTGTATCATCTCCTCCGTGTTCATCACCATCAGGTTTCTCTCCAAGTATACCCGTCGCTGTCTCTTGACGTCGTTGGAGACCGGTACCAGGTCGTCCAAGCTGGATAGGGCGCGCTTGGTGCGCGACAACGTGGTTGAGCTGTCTTGCGTCGTGATTGTCAATGTTTCCCTGGCGTTCGACAGCGTGATCGAATTCTCTTGTGCCGTGGCTTCTGTCATCGCCTCGGAACTGTCGGTGTATTCGGGTGATGTATGAAATCGATCGTCGGGGAGTGAAGATGGCGCCAGCGAGAAGTCACGTTCGAAGGCTACGAGATCCTCAAAGTCGTCGTCGTCGTGTCGTGGAACGAAGGGCGGACTCGGCGAGCGCGAGAAGGAGGGCGATGGTGTAATTCGAATCGACTCGGCAACACTTCGAAACGGTTCTCGTTATTCAGGTGCAACGTCTCACAATCGACTCGTGGACCTCTTTGGCGATCTTACCTGTCAGGTGTGGCCGGGGGAGGGGTCGTCCGTGCCTGAGCTTCGGGATCTTCCTTGCCGCTTCGCGCTCGACTGCAACTCGCAAATCGCTGCCTGGTTCCCACTGGTTCCCAGAGAGAAGGAAGGGGAATGTTCCTCTGGATGGAGGCAGCGGTGACCCGTGCCATATGCTTCACCACCTCATCCGCTGGCTGTCTCAGGCCAGCCTGGGGGAGTCCAGCCCGCACGTCGTCCGGGATCCAATGATGTCCGCCCCACGTGGTGAAGAGCCAATCCAGATCGGACTGCTTCTTGACGTCTCGTTGGATGCGCTTGTCCTTGATGATGGCGGCCCTGGGCAGCAGAAGCTGAGATGCGTCGCGGGTCAGACGAGACAGGGTCGGCGTTTCGTTGGTGATTCCCCGCGAGACAATCTGTCGCCGGTCGTTGCCGTGCTTCTCGAGGTGCTGTCGAAAACGAGCGGAGGCGTCATCGGACGTTTGCGCATCCGCGAGAGTTGCGTTGAGGGCGCCCAGAGTCTGGGGATGCGGATATCAGCCGATGCCGCAGACATGAGAAGAGGGAACGCCGGGGAGGCAGCACGCGCACTTACCAGTCGCTTCTCGGCGGACGGCAGATCACGTAGGTCTGCCAACAGAAACAGGCCGCTGGTCGGGAAAACTGGTGTAGCCGGTGTTTGAGGTGTGCTCGGCCGAGATCCTGAATCCGATGTCGGAGCAAGCAGAGGCTTGGGCAACAGCGGACGAGACATGGAGACGTGAAGTTGATCAGAAGGACATTTCATCGAATGAAAGAGGAGAGTCAGGCGTGGGGGAGGTGTTGTTTTCTTGACTATGTTGAGTGGGAAGCTCAGAAGGTGGTGGGAGATGCACGTACTGTAGGCGCACCTGCGCAAGAGTCCGGCTATAGAGCATCTAGATGCCAAGAGGAAGTTCCGAATGTAAGCACATAGAATGATTTATTAATATTGATAAGAATCCAGCCGCAGATAACTTTGAGCACCGTGTTAAGCGCTACTAGATTACGGCGTATCATCCGTAAGAGCCCAGCAGAGTGTGAGTAATCACACTGTGAAGCTTGTACAACTCCCTTCCTCTCTCCCCCTGCAAACACCAACACCAAGGGATCCATCCCCAGTGCAGATACAGGTTTAGTCCCCGTGAATCAACTTATTCATTCCTCACTCACTTACACAAGTCTCAGTGTCATTACTATCAATATCGGATCCCTCAATCGCAACTCAATAGACAACAAACTGAATCAACCACATGATCCAAACCCCTGCGGTGCGCGGAACATCCACCTACGTCTTTCGATCAACAGCAGACATTCTCGTCTCTCCTCGACCAACAGTTTTGGTTTCTTTATTATTTCCGTCTCCCTCTCTCTTACCCTCATCACCATGCCATCGACTTGACTCGACTTGATGCGACTTGACTCGAATAGCTATAACATATATACATTGACACGCTCACCGTCTTCTCTTCAAAACCGAGATAGACTCTGGTTCCTTGTCTCTCATTGGCCAATCAACTCAACTCAACCCAACCACTGGAATGTCTAGACTCAATAGCCCCGCCCCGACTCCAAACAACTTTGTCACTCCTCGAGGGGACTCCTTCGACCCCTCTTCTCCCTCTCCCGAACCAGGCCATCGTCTGAATCCATCCTACTACCATAGTCTCTTTCTTTTACTATCCATCGGTCCTCAGCCCCTCAGAACCATATATCCTTCGCCTTTGTCTGTATCTTAAACAGACCCCGTTTCCAGATGGTGTCGTTTATTTTATCGGTAATAAGGCTTTTATCTCGCGAACGTCTTTACATACGCCGCCAATTACTCACATGGATTATCAGCCCATTGACTTGTGGGAAGCTCATGTAAATAAGTTTGCCAGGTTGGATCTGCTTCCCCCCTATTTCATGACCCCTTCTCGCCAAGGTTCAGCTCAACGTCCGGAGCATGAAAACCGTCGATCGCTTCGTCATTTTCGCTGTGGCTCGCTGGCTATATTCTTCAATCTGCTTGGGATTGTAATGTATTTACTCGGAATACTTAATTTCACACAATTCAGTGAAACCAGTCCCCCACTCTTCAGGCTCGCATTGCCTTGCATTCCGGCCACTTACTTGCGCCAATGAAAGAAATAAACCATGATGCTTTCATTGAAGAAGAACCATGCGCCCTCTTTACACGCCCTCTTTATCATACGTCTTGAACAGTGAGCTAATGCGCAACAAGCTAGTCAAGATTGCCTCGACGGAACTCGACATTACAATGGCTGGCTTTTTCCACCTGATTGGCTGATGAGTCAAGCTGCTGCATGTAATTTATCCGGTTTCCGGGCTCGCCGTCGTCGAATGGTGTTTGGGCTGCCATCCGTATAACGTGGTGTATCTGCCTTTTCAAGCACTGTTGACTGGACAGTTTGTTCCTCGCAAATGATTGCCTCTTGCAACCGTTTATTCTTCTCTTTAACTCTAGGCTCTCTGACCTCTGAGCTTTGATCTTGCTGCAGTCTGCAGTATTATCAAAGTCCTTGGTATTTCAACATATGCTATCAACATAGCCGTGTCTAGTTTATCTACCCCAGACCACATCGAATACATTAACGGCCTTCGATACTCATAATCTATCCCACCTACAACTATGACTTGCTTCTTTCCACCTTGACTTTCGATGATTATCATTACCATCGATCATAACACCAAACCAGCATAACAAATATATTAATATCGACCGCGAAGTAAGCCCCCTTCCTTCAAAAAAACCTCACTTATCTGACATCTCATACCATCTGCGGCCAACGCTACAGACATCTCCTCCGTCCTAATACAAGGTTTTTGCTATAGCTTTCAGTGCAGGACCGCCATCCAGGATCACATCATCCGCAACCGTCTCAGCAAAATCACATACAGAAAGAACATGAGCCACTTCCTCGCAAACAGGCATCTGTCAGAACACGACGAGGAT
Source organism: Fusarium continuum (assembly GCA_013184455.1). Lineage (NCBI taxonomy): Eukaryota > Fungi > Ascomycota > Sordariomycetes > Hypocreales > Nectriaceae > Fusarium > Fusarium continuum. Next base: position 15,324 of record JABCKB010000323.1, read on the forward strand.
ATCGTACAGCTTATGAAACCAAAGGTGGAAAACTGTGTCAAGGCCAGGATTAATGATACGATCAACGGTGGCCACATCATGGAACCTCTTCGGGATGGTATCGTGACTTATGCCTAGTGCGCTGACGCAGATAACTTCATCGGCCAGCATGGCTAGATCAAAGACTATAATGCTGCCACTGGGAAGAAATTAGTGGCAAAGAGGAAGAAACCGCTGGGATGGAGTCTCTTATCCCTAACTCTGGGAGTTCACCACCTCATCAGCGAAGCCATGCTCTCCACATCGAAGTTAACACGATCATCAACGGAAGTTTTCGAAGCAGCGGAAACGGTAGAGTAAACACAGGAGCCCAGGAGCCAGCGTACCAAAGATCATGTATCTGGTAGGAAATCAGAACTCGGATTGTTGCTTGACCCCCTTCCCAAGCCAGCTGGGAAGCGTCTACGACTCGGTCCGTGAAGAAATGGGCATGGAATCACTTGATGTACTATACGAGGCTCAGGACGAAGTGTCAAAAGCTATGAACGGCTGCGCTTTTTGAGCACTCAAGGTTGGTTCGACGCAGAGTGATCTTGGGCTATGCGAGGAACAGATTGGGCGAAGGGACGCTCGGCATAATGTTGGGAGATTATTAGGGAGGTTATTGAGGAGAAGACTGGGTTTTCGAAGGAGTATGAGATGTTTTTGCAGAGTTTTCGGTGAGGGGCTAAGGTTTGATATGGTGGTTTAGATGGCGTTTGTCATTGGTGAGTTCGGAGTTTGTATTAGACGGTTGGGCAAATAGGCATATTTTGCGACTTATCAATCTGGATTTTAGGAAGTATGCATAGACTTGAAACACTACTGGGCTTGAGTCCTTGATATTCAGTTGGCAGATAAGGTTGGCCTGCACACAGTTCTTTTGTTGGCTATGACCCAGCCAGAGATGGCGACGCAGGCGATGCTGTGAGATGTATGTAGACCGCTCAGTGTCCATACCATATATATGCTGGGCATTATTATCTGTGACCGAGACATAGCGAAGTGGTAGACGGTCAACGTGTTCCCAGCATGTCTTGGTTGAATTAGTTTTTGACATTATAGCGGCACGTTTCAAAAACATATATGACCAAGTGTTTCCCCATCAGTATAAGTTCCGCGTCGTTCCACGCACGTCGAGCTCAAGGAACAATGGTCTACTACCGAGGCATCCAGGAGACAGCCGTTCTGTGGGGAGGATATTACTCAAATCCTGCCTTCACACAAAACTTCAGGATAACTAGGCCACGCAGACCGGCCACGAAGTCGATGGTTACCATGTTCACTGTACTTGCAGGCAACAGACCCTCAAGGAGTGTCTTGCTCAAAGCACCTGGGAACCAATGTGGCAGGACAAGAAGAATGCATAAGTGTTGGCCCGCCTCTGTCAGTGAGGCGAAGTTGGCGAAGTTGGTAACATTCCGCTCGAGATGCAGAGTTTGACAGAAGACTCGTCAACATGGAAATTGTCTCCCTTGGCGAGTTTAAAGAGTCACTCAAGGCATAGAAGGATTGTTGAAGAGACAGGATTACAGCACTTCTGGCCAGGGCAATACAGGAGCTGGACTGGCTCACTGGACCTGGCACTAAATCCGGGTTGATCTTTCAGTCTACGTCTGTCCACGCTTCAATCTGATCATGCCTTTGTTCTAGGTCATCACGTACGCTTTCAACGGGGCGTTGCCTCTGATGTTATCTGCTTCATCTCAGCATCTTGCGATGTGCCTAACAGTTGCTGTCCCAGCTGCTGTCCTTATACCCTTAGCCCTTTGGCGTGAAAAAACCATAGGCCCGACAGATTGGGGTAGCTGTTGGAGGCTGCGGTCTCGTCGATCTGCCTGCAGACAGGAATGGGCAGGGAGGAAAGGCTTGATATTGCCACTAGTCCCCACCAGTACAGCTTGTCTCGGCGGTTATGGCATACCTTTTCACCGACGTCTCGATTGTCTCATCGCCTGTTTGCTGTATCGATCGGCTGAGAGTTGAGATCTTCTGGGCATCTTCCCCGTGTCACGTCTTGATGTTTGGGAGTTGGATTGATGCTTGGTTGCGTTTCACTTCATCCGTGCTGAGCCAGGTTGCTTGGCAATCTGTCAAGCGATCTAGGCTGCGCCTGATGTTCGCGAGGGCTTTAAGAGCCGAAGTGTACCGGAAAGACTAAGGACCACCGGGGCTGGTCCAGATACCGGATGGACTCGAGCGACTAGGGCATAGGGAAAAGAGGCCTACTCTCGGAGCAAGCGCGTCGAGCATCGTCACCGAGAATTCATTGGGCCACGCGCCGTGAGGGAGGGACACAGAAACTGCGAATGTAGACATCAAGACACGACGGGCATCTGGACGCGATGCTGGATCGGCGGAGGCAAGACATGAAGTCGTGTCCATCCAAGCGCGGCGGAGGTTTGATGGGGACGCGACAGTCATATGGATTGGCAGAAGAAACGCAGCCCGGCGCTAGATGCCGGTCTAGTCTTGGAGAGTTTCGGAGCCAATGCTTGGAGCAGTCTTGCAGGTAGAATGCAGCGCCAAGTCCAAGCCCAAGTCCAGGTCCTCGGAGAGGTCACGTCCTTGCAATGGATGTTGTGTATCAAGAGCTGATGACGAGGTATTGTCGAGTCGAGCTAGAGATCACTGGGTTTGGTCAAGCTCAACAGTTGGACAATGCTCAACCGAGAGTGCGATTGTTAACAGCAACAGAGGGTAAAGCCGCGGTGCCAAAGGGGAGCAGGTCGAGGGGCAGGGCCTGATCGGAGCGGTACTTGGTAGATGTCGCTGGCTGCATGTTGAAGCAGTCCTTGAAGCGTCGGTGGTATCAAGTAGCCGGCCTTGACTCGTTGGGCGGTAGCAGGGCCTTCATCCGCGTCCTGTTGTCCATCCATGAATCACAGCGGCCTGACAAGATGTGCAGTTTGCCTGGAGATTAGTTTGCTTGTTGAACTTTCAGGCAGATATCCCAGGAACACGGCATCGGATGCTGGGTATCACATCAAAGAAAATCACAAAAGGCGACGGGACCTAGCAGGCGAAAGCTTGTACAGGATTGCCCTATTCAGCTCGGGTGTATACTGTCTAACGATCAAGTCCTTAATGGTCGTCGAGGCAAGCTACATACCTCTAATCTGGGATATCATCATCATCTTTGAAGATTTGTCAATGCAATGTGACTATTAAAGTCTTTCATCTGTCTTATTCATAGTTACCCGCGATATCGATCGAGTGGAGAGAGCTCTTTGGAAGCTACAATAGGTTCTATTGTGGGATGTTGGATTATCATGTCAAGAGTCTCATTGATTGCTTTTGCTTATCTGTAGTTGGGGGGATAGAATGGGCTACGCGTTGGATTTGGCGATAACTTGAAAAGAACAAGACTAGAGCTTGGTCCCAAAAAACGGTCCAGGTCGTCACGAAACTATAAAGGGAGGTATGATGCGCCGAGGTATACCTGGCAGCAGTGACGGCAGTCTGAGAAGGTGACATTATAGCAAGCAAAAGCATGTACTAAAGGGTGAGAGTAGCTCGTTAAGGTAGCCGATGTATCAAGTTTCGTGCTCAGTCGAGGATATCGATGGAAGATTGAGATTACCGGTAGGGGGTGACCTGCACACGATCGTCTCGTCGTGACGACACCATTGCCCGCTTCGACTGGCAGCTCAGGCTCGTGGCGGCCAAGACGTTGAAGGGAGAGTTGAAGGAGGAGTCCTGCTTGTCAAGAGGGACGTAGTTTGACTGGCGGTCGAGGGAATCGAGAAGTTCTGACGATGAAAGGCTCGATTCTCCCCTCGACTGGATGGATAGGAAGAAGCCAAGCAAGACAGTTGTCGTACTTGATGCAGGTCAGATGGTGGTGTACACCAGACCATCCTCACTGCTTGTGTCGATAGTCACGTCTCGATATGGCTTTATCGTTCTTGGGTTCTCGATGGTGTCAAAGACGGACTTGGTGAAGCACGCGTAGGTATGCACTTGACCAGTTAGATCAGGACTGACGGCAGCTGTGGAAGACGCGATCTCTCTCACAGATCAAGTCGCTGGAGATGCAAGCGGAAGATGTAGTAATCGAGAAGATGGATAGATTGGTCCTAGGGCGACAAAGTAGGACAAGCTTGAAGAAAGAGTGAAAAAGTGCCCGTAGTCCTTGAACCTCCAGGGCCAAGGAAGACCAACGCGTACTCGGGGCTGATGTGCAAGCTGTCTCGGAACACTTTATCTGATCATGGTAGGCGGTAGGACATGTTTGAATGTGCGGGCTGGTCCAATCATAAGCACTGACGGCGTGGAAGTGGACACTTGTCTCGTATCCCTGTGTGGTCAAGCACCTAGGTAGGCCAGAAGAGGGTACAGCCTGTGTGTTTAAAGAAGGCCCTTGGCAAGTTCAACTACAACCAGTCGTTGTTGTGAACAAACTTAGTTCAGAAGTTATCCTCGATGACTAGTGTACTCCCAGGGATGTGGTATGGTAGGACTTGAACATGACCAGAGCAGTAGTCCGGTCCTGAGCCTTGCCGGACTTTCCGTGCTTGAGAATGCCCTTGGTCGTAAACTTGCTCACCTTCGAGGCAGATCACGGAACAGTCGTCCAAATCGTCGCCAGCTTCGGCTACGAGCAGTTGCGCCGTATTGTAGCCGTGCTGCAAACAGAGCACTTGCAACTCCTATAATTCGCTTCTCTAGATGGTTTCGGATGCATTCTGCAGGCCCTGCATCACCATCGGGACGAGCTTTGTCTCCGACATTCTCGGTACACCAGAATGGCAACATTCCTTCAAATTATCGAGTCCCATAACGCATTCACTGGCGCAATGCTGCTCGAGCGAGGGGTCATGTATGCTTGGCCAGCATCGTACGCGTCGTTCATTGGTTGTACTTGGCCTACGGATGGGGCGATCCTCGTCTTCGGACGTGATTCTCTCCCTGTTAACTACCATGTGTGTGGAAGCTGGCAGACTCAACAAAAGAGGTCAGTGAGTCGCGAGATCCAGCTTCCGACGTTTCCACCATTGCGGGATCAGTTAAGCTTAACGAGATCTTGAGCTTCCCCACGATGGATGATATCACGTTCCGACCCAGCGCGTACGCACAAGAGCGAAGTCCCAAGCCTCTCGAACATGATTATTGTCCCGCGCGAAAGCGGCTCTCTAGTGGGTGGTCGATGAGGAACTTGGCGTTTGAGGTCATGCTCAAAGGGATGCCTGTCAGGCAACCCTCAAAGCCCTGGAATTGGGAATGCGACGGTTACTGGGCAGCTTGCTGACCGGGTTGTAGCGGTAGCGTCAGCGTCAGCGTAACAAAGAGCAGATTTCTGTTGTTATGTAAGGGCATCCGTCATCTGAGAGTACCCGGCGGTGGTAGTTGAAAGGTTAAGTTATTTGTGAGGTGCGTGAAGTGCAGCAGGCTTTTGTTGTCGCATCCATCATGGTCGCTTTCGTCGGTGGTCCATGTTTATCGAAGTGCAGGCGGCACGGCACATGAGGTGTATGCATCGTATCATGTGAGGGCCATAGCCTTGCAGATGCAAGGGCAGGTTGTAAAGAGAAGTGATCTTGAGAGCATGAGGAAAGAGTCATCATATTGTTGATAGTGCTAGCTACTATCGAGAACCTGAGCTGAGCTGCAGCGCTCAGAAAGAGATGCGCACTGTAGGGGACGTGATTGGTGGAAGCGGTCGTGTCGTGCATGAGTCATGATCGTCATTAGTGGGTAAGGCCTTGCTTGGCTCGTGCGCTGGGCGACGACTTGATTGGCGCATGTAGAGCTACGCCCCACTGTTAGTGTGTTAGTGTCCAATTTTCTGTCACGCTGTAAATACAGGGGCCGCTCACTCTAGGCCGACAGAGCAGAGCAAAGGCCAGGGGATCGATTACACAAGAAGCTCATACAAGATTTTGGAAGGCATAGTGCCAATGCCAATGCCATAGTCATAAAGGTCTGTTCTCTCTACTGTATATCGAATCTGATGAGAGACTAGGAAGCCGTATTGCCCTTGGTTCTGCATTGTGCGTTCTCGTCTGGCCATGGCCTTGGGGTCTCATGGTGTTGGTCACCATGTCTACGGAGGCGGCGATACTCTCAAGTCTCTTCAGCATCTTTCACGATTTCAACGGTTACTTCTCCTACCTCACTAAGCAATAACGCTACGCATGCAGTCAGGACTTCCTACGTAGCTGGAGCTGGGCCCTCTACGAAGGTCACGAGAACCTACCTGGGTACCAAAATGAACAACTGGCCCTGGCCTATTACCCTCGGGTTCAGATTGGCAGTCAGGATACTTAAGCAATTTTGATGGCATCAATATTTGGCTGCTTTTACCTTTGATTTGAATAGGGCTTGGGAGTGATGTTTGGAATGAGAATACTTGGTCAGCTATGGACAATTATGAAGCTTCAAGGCTCGTGTTAGAGACTCGCGACTGGAGATCGCACCGTGCCTGTGAACATCATCATTCGCTCAAGTGTGGTAAAAACGTACGCCTCACAACGAAGAGCGTTGTTAACACAGCCTAATGCAACAAGAATGGATCCATTAGATTCCCCAGCCTGACAGCCGGCGTTAATAAACACGAGAACGAGAAGTCGGATCTCGGCGAGTGCACCACCGAATCCATGGCCCTGGGAGTTATTGCGCGTCTAGGCGCTGAATCAAACTCGGCCAGGACTACATTCACTTGTACAACTGATGGTGGATCCACTATCAGCGAGTATATGGTCCAAGACTATCGTTGTCTCGAAGATCTCGTGGTTGAACACCATGGCCAAATGCATGAATGTAGCCCTGCTCTGTTAACGACAGCTAGGAGTCTTTGTTAGAACTCCAACTTGCTGGCAACATACACATACGTAAATCGGCGTACAGAACCTTCAGCACAAGTGCGATTACCGACACGATAGTTAGTTTACTAATCATGAGGTCGAGATGTCATTATAGACGATGATAAAAGCTACAGGCTGATTTCTGAGCTAATTGAGACGCTCAGGATGTTTTTACTGGTAGCATTGGTGATCGATGGTATTTGAAGCCTGGCTGATGCGTAGTTTAAGAGTAGTTACAAATGCATTAGTCAAATTGAGGTGTTGAACCTTGCCGTGTCAACTCACGTCTATGGGCATTGGTGATACTATAATTATTAGAATATCCTGTCTTCAAAGCTATGATCGAACTTTATAAACAGCTCGGAAAGGCAAACTGAGAAGCCACTTACAATATCTGCTATTAAACCCACTACTACGATGCTCCAATCTCTAGTAAGCATCTGCACAGTTCCGTTACCCTAGAGCCGATCTATACGACAGCCTGGCTGTCTGGCATAACAGCTGTGGGGTCGCGCTCCACGTGTGAAAGGAAGCGAGTGGTTTCTAGGAGAGCTGATCGAGCGGCCTCATGTTGGATTTAAGGATTGGAAAAGGCAATAGGTGCTTGTCGGTTAGAGGACGTCAAAGGAAGGGCGCGTGATGCTGGGACCAAGAAGCGAAGATGGTTTAAGGGTTGCCTGAGGAGATGCGTTGAAAAGGAATACACTGAATGTTCTCTGAGTTTAATTCCTCTAAATTGTGATTTCGTGGAGATACAGTCTCGTCGTTCATTACCTTGTGGTCCGTTGTGCTTATCGCAGGCGACGAAAGACATTTATCCTTCATCCATAACACGCGAAAGTTGTCTCGCCCATCTTTAACAAGCCACGGCGAAAAGTTAATCTCCTACTCTCTTCAACGTGCTAGTCATTGCCTACATCTCGACTTATTCATTCGGTTGACCGACTCGGTGGCCACATTTGGCTGGCAAACCCGGTCATATGCTACTCCACTAAAGCAATCATGAAACCATGAGGGAAAAAGGTACCAAGGAAGTCTTTGAAATGAATTATGGAAGGGGATAGGCACGGAACCTATGGCAGCATCAGTGTGCCAAGGAACTGCGATGGAACCAATGCAATGCTCATGGAAGAACATGCTGCCTAATTGCAGACTTTCTTGAATTTACTAGACAAGAGAGTATCAGACCAGAGTCAACACGTAATAGTGTAATTTTCGGCTAGCATAGTCTCGTAGTAAATGCTATTAAACGGACGGTGAAGGTTAGGAATATATACTATATATTAGGAGCGAAAGCACAAATTGAGACTGAGCTAGCTTTTACGCGAGTGTTGCCGGGACTCAGGCTTCTCTCGGAACTGATATTGCTCATCAGTCCTTGTAACGATTTGTGAAAGGTAAATAGTCGTATTAGGTACCAAATTGAAAGGCTTTGACCCTCTAAACGACCGTGAACAGTCAGAAGATTTTCACCCGGTTAGTAATAGAAACCATGGAAAATCCTAACGCCGCCCCTGTGCCGAGGGTGGAAATGGCCACTCCGCACAAACAAAATCCTAAAGCTAAGAACCAGAGTGCGTTCTTGTCAAGTGAGAGTCGCGAACTTGACGAATGCTGTTTTTGCGTGTCGGATGCGGATGCTTGAAAATTAAACCCATCTTGTTCACTATCACGTCGTGACGAAAACTCGGCAACTAGTCTTATATTCCAGTTTTCCATCCGTCGGCAAGTCTACGTAAGCAACACTTAGCCAGGGTTGATGGAATAAATTGAAATGATAAACATAAGCAATACTCACTAGCATAGTTGACCGCCTCAATGGTAAACCTTACACATTATGGCCGGTGAGTGGGCTATTCTAGTATCCTCGCCAAAACGTCGACGTGAATTTCAAAGGTCTAGGGTAGCTGCCCCCCTTGGAGCGTGAAAGACGGCATCACGCATCTTAGATTATCCAGTCCGTGATGGTGGGGAGACCCAACCTACTAGTACTTCAGCTTCTTGAACTAGTGCGCCTCGGAACGGTCTTACTACCTTCCAGCGCTGGTACTGTACGAGGCAAGGCCATCAGAAGCAACTATCTTTTGATTTTAGGTTTTTAGCGAGAATTTGGTTCCCCTGTCTTAAAGATAATTCTTCTCCAAATCTTTAAAACCACGATCCCATCTCGCGGGAAGATAGCGAGACTTCGCATCTCATACAAGAAGAATAATTTCTCGGTAGATCGCGATCCCACCATAAACAGCTAGAAATCAGAAGGTATAATATTTTAGTTTTCCTAGCTATAGCCACAGTTTAAGTCCTATATCTTGTATTTAATTTCTTTCAACTGCTTTAAGAATCTTCTCCATGTGTCGCGAAGCTTAATTCACAACCTGCTATGTAAAGAGGCCGTGTTTACTACCGAAAAGGCTCGATCCTTCATGCTAAGTTGACAATAGAAGCCTATCAAGCGATGCCACTCCTAAACCGCTTAGCCTGTTTATGTATAATGTCTTATCAAACAGGTTGGTTCTAAAATTAACCTCAAAGACCCATTGTGAGGTTTTCATGATCATGTAGCAAATCATTCAAACAGTACAGGTTCCCTTCTTCACGAATATACTCATACTCGCTAGCAAGTCTTTTCGGCTAGGTTTCAATCGACACGTAACACCTTCTTTAAGATGTGATCTGATAAATTAAGAGGAGGCTTTCCGCGAACGGCCGAATACCTACCGGAGACCAAACGTAAGCCCACCGCGAGTTGCAACAAAGCTATTGCATGTTATACCCAAAAGAGGCCTAAAAGCATCACGATACAAACTTGAACCTTGGTACACTGCTTTGATGCTAGGCGCAGGCTTAGATCTTATATCTACAGGCACACTGGGTGTCTGAGGAATCGATCAAAATAATATGCTGCAGTAGTCGATTGGACTACTATGGCATCTAAGGTCTTGGATAGCTTAGCCAATGGTAACCGTCTATGAAGAGGCATGGATTAGTCTGTGATTTGACTTGAGATTCTATGGTGCTCTGATGGCGTTTGTAACCCACAGAATCAGGATGTTAAGAATGATTTTGTATCCAAGATTGCGCCTAAGGACGCCTTAATAGTTTCTATTGTTTAATCCGCGGCCACTTGCTATGAAGCTATTGCTTGATACTTGAGAGGTCCTGCGCTCTGCTGGCTACCTGCTGATTTTCACGGTGTTGGTCAACTGATTCCATTCCATCTAGCCCACTAGTGGTGCGAGGTTCGCTGCTTAAGAAGGTAATCATTACTGCAAATCGCCAGCTGTCCCACGTGCCACGTCTTACTCAAGAACGGTGGGCAGTAAGGCGTTAAGATGGACCTTGGAAAGTTTTTCGCGGCGTGATGCTATCCCAAGTCGTCGAAAAAAGCCGATAGATTACTAAGTCTTCATATCAACTCAGTAGAGTAACTTAGGCTAAGACATTCATTTGATCTCTGACCCTTAAGCCATGGCACTAGCCTCACCTTAGTCTACCAACTTTCATTAACTATCAACCTTGCAGCTAGTGGGAAAAGTTTCAGCATGCGTTGTATATTTGATGTGTATAGTGTCGTATCTGTGCGTTTGGGCTCGGGAAGATCGGAAAGCCAAGATCCTTTGTTGCTTCGTCAACGGGGGGGATAAGTCGGAACGTCCGGAATGCATTATCATAGTCCCGTTAACCTTCATTTTGTGCTGGAATCATATTATGGTGTAGCTAACATTTGTGGCTAGTATAACAGAGAGCCAGCTGTGAAAGTTATAATATATACTGGTCTTAAACAAGGTTTCTAAGTTTGCTGAATTAGAAACAAACTTATAGTATATCCTAACTATTACTATCCTAGGATTTACTAGCATAACTACCAGAGCGTAATAATACTAGTCTAGTAACATAGTTAACAAGGCTAGCCTTGAGCTAATAAAAAATAATAATTNNGAAGGTTTATAATATATGTCAATTTTAATACAAAAGATAGGCCCTCTACCTTGATAGTCCCATCTATGGACACCTCCCCAGCCGTTTAGCCCCGATGTCTCCTTCTTCGCAATACAACGGACACCACGTTCAATGCCAACATCCCGTTAGGCACAACTACGTTTTGGCGTCCAAGCAGTTTCTAGGCGAGGGTTATGCATGGGAAAATGCTCTGAGTGCCACCGCAGGGCTTGATTTATATAGTCCCGGTGAGTGCCACAAATTGACAATTGAAACCAGGATCAGTCCGCTCAAGATAGGTGAAGTCTGGCCGCCGCTGAAGTATTGCATTGCCAACCTTCTAAAGCACTATGCAAAACACTCAAAGACCCTTTGGCGGGTAGCAAGAGTACATCCAGAAGCGAGGGGGTGTGTAGGCAAGTGTGAGGCCAGCGGGACAAACACATGTGCAAAAACCAAGCCCCAAAATTATACCACGTGCTATGGGCCTATCTCTAAGTCTACAGTAACCTTTCATGCGATAAATGAGGCTTCCGCAGTGCTGCAAACGAAACGCAACGAAGAAATCGAGCTTCTCTGCCCAGTGAGCCACGCACTTCACATAAAGTCAAAGGCTCAGACTGCAATATGGCGCCTATAAGCCAGCAGTTAAGGACAGAAATGATCAAATCACAATCGTCGTTGAGTATTACATCAAAACTAGTGACGCTTCTGACGAGGGAACATAACGATGCTTCTAGTTTCTGCTTTCCAACAGACCAACCGCTCTAACCCTACTGAGCGTCACAGCCTCTTTTCAAACATATAATTTTGAATCTTTAGAGCTAGGGCCTGACCTAACCCTTCGTATCTTTCCTTTGATCGTTCGAAATGTTTGAATCAGCAAGTGCGAGTAAAATTTGCTTGTATTAGAACTACGAAAGGGTTGACCCATCCTTAAGCACTTACTGCCAGCATGTGACGTCTCTTTGGACTGCATCACATACGATGGCGGGGTAAAAGAAGCTTGATAGTATCTTGAGCAATCTCCGTCACTTCTTTGATCGAGAATTTTGCGATCTTGAGTAAGTGATAGCATATAGCTTGAAGTGCATCGTAGCCTTGACGGTACAGGCTAGGGGGCAGCTGACTCTCACATGGATGTATATATAGCTCAGCTTTCCAGCGGCAACGAAAAACTGCCTTTGTGGTGGATGCCGCTATCTCACCAACGCAATTGTCTTACTCACGTTCATGACAAATATGCTTTCATTTTATAGCGCTGTCTAATTAAGTAGCATGTCTTCTACCTTCTTATACTTAGTTATAATTTCCCTCACATCGTCTTTTGGCATTGCCTCAACCTTTCGCCCCATATTTCCAACCATTGTCTCAGCCATACATAGTGCATTGTAGATAGCCTCCTCAGTCGCGTCGGCAGCAGCCTCGAACAAGCCATTGACCGTCTGGTCATCCACACTAGAGATGTCAAAAGTCCTAGTCTTGAATGGATCGACTTTCTTTGTTTGCCCCGTAACTGTCTGAACGGGAATTTCATTCGCGGTGGAGAATGCGAGGAACAAGTCTCCGGAGGGATTGTGTGCGTATCCACCAACGCGTGCCAGGCCGATGGTCGCACGTTTGGCAAGTCTTTGGAGCTGATGAGGAAGAAGCGGTGCGTCCGTGGACAATATGATGATAATGGAACCGTCTCGCGCGTCCTTGGCCTTGTCAAACTGTTGATGATGAGTTGCGGTCGTGACATTCCCTTCGGCCTGTTTCTGAAGAATCCTTCCGACAGGAATGCCTGTGATACGTAGATCTCGGAGCCTGCCGTAGTTTGTTTGCACAAGTGCTGCAACAGTGTAATCCTCTCCGCGCTCAGCGGGCACCACTCTGCTGCTGGTACCTGTACCACCTTTGTAGCCTTGGCACATCATTCCCGTACCGCCGCCGCTGTTACCTTCAATGACTGGGTCGGAGGATGCTGTTCGGATGCCCTCCACCACATGCTCTGGGGTTATGGCAAAGTGGCGAAGATCATTCAAATGGCCATCAAATGTCTCAGCCACAACAGGAAGCAAAAACCAGTCTACTCCATTGTCGCCCTGCCCATACTTCTCGATGGCATACTTATAGATGCCTGTGTAACAAGGTCCAACTGCAAAACTGTTTGTGATGAGGATAGGCGAGTGAAGAAGACCACTCTCCTCGATCCAGTGGCTGCCGGTCATTTCTCCGGATCCATTGAGACGGAATATTCCGGCATGGCAAGCTTTGTGAAACCAGTCTTGCCGAGGGAGAATGGTTGTCAATCCAGTGTTGACTTGTCCGTCCTGCTCACGGATTGTGAGGGTGTTCACAAGCACACCTGGCACGTCAGTAATGCCGTTCTGCCGTCCTGGTCTCCATGATCCTAGATAAAGGTCGGGAAAGACATCTCTTACTCGTCCACGGCCGCTCGTATTTCCTGACATTGTTGTGAGTGCGTCTGTAGAGAACTAAGCCTGCTAACTCGCCAGGACCGACCGCGCCTTAACAAGTCTCAAGTGTTAACATGCGGAGTTTCTACATGCAGGGGTCGTCGGCCAGTGACTCACACCGATCAATCTCCGCACCTGCATCTCGATCTCAACGGAATTCCCCACTCCGTAACTATATTCGGCGTGATAATGGCAGATCCCCATTGATTCAGCGTAGTAGCAGCCCTTATATGCAAGTGAATTACCTAGAGGAGTGTTTGGGCCTGAAGTAGCCAGGGTTACAAGGAGGTTAGAAATCTGAGGCTTGCATAATGTCTTTGTACAGAACGCCCGAGTCAGTGAAGGGTTAATTGCAGTATAGATGGTAGCTACTATCAGATCGGCCGAAATGCTGGTAAGGTCTCGACTTTCACGACAGCAGGTTCGCGTGAGAAACGAAGTATTAATCACCAAGCATGTAAGACAACCATCTAACCAGCTAAAGACAGTATCGAAGCACTCTGAGTGTCAGCAAGAGATGCGATGAATATTTGAGCTCCAGCGGAATATCAAGCGACACGAATTCCTCTTGTTCATTGCAGGACCGTACTTATTCAGGCCGATTAGCCTCTTTGTGTCTCTGATTTGGCTATATACTCGAGTTTTAGAAATAAATCCATGTGCTTTTACTTCGTATCTCCGCCAGAGCAAACAATTAGACTACTCTGCTGATGAATGCAGTCACTTACGTAGGAATAGAAGGTTCCGGATTCTCGTTTCTCACTTGGATAGTACAATTCCCTTTGCCACCAGCCTGTACTGGGGCAGGGGTCTTCTCTTCCTTCTTCCCAAATCACCAGGCTACAGTACCTTGGCTCAAACCACATAAAGATGTGTCTCCATAGCCAAGGTTTGTATAGTAAAAAGTCCCTATTGCTAGTTCTCTAACAGCTTGGTGACTGCAGTAATCGGGTATGTATTCGCTGAAGATCTATATGAGCCCATACATAAGTAATGGCCAGAAGGCAACGCTATAAGTAGAAGCCTAAATCCGCACCTATAGGCAATTAGTTTATTGCCGGTCTGTTTTATTCCTGGCTCTTCGGTTCTAGACTCTTAAATGTAGGTGTTGGAATGGTGTATTCTGAGACACAAGTCTGTGCATTGCCCAATTTGATGATAAGGAAAGGATTAGTTTCTTCATAAATGAAGACAATGACATGACTCCGTCTGATCTACTGGGGGGTTCTGGTTATGGGTCTTATATTTGCGGTCCATTTCTGAAATCTTTTTCTCTAGAATTTCGTTCATAGGTGAGATATTAAGACTACATTGCCAATCAGTGCACCTCATCCCAGATCTTCTTGTTAGAGCGCCACGCTTTTCAGCCTGCTGTTATTGTGCACTCATGGTACAGGTGTCTTGACAAGTTAGATTCTAAATACAAGTATCACTGAGCGCGTGAAGCTTGCAGACTTGGATAATAAATAAGAAGTATGGGTTTAGCGGTCAATTTTGAGTTCGAATAGTGCTTGCATCATATCACCCTCGTTGGTATATTCTGTATACCCTCATCATCTTAAAGTTATTTGATAGAGAATTGATGTCACTAGAACCTTTTGAAGTTGACTGTTCTGTTGGTGCACAGGGTAGTGAAGACCGGAGGTGCGCCGGCAAACAATTTGGCGGGGCTTGGTTTTACGCGTTTGCTGAAACACTGTCCTTAAACCTTCTTTTAGTCTATCTTTTCTCGAGTTCTTTGTTTCCCGATATTTTAGTTGTGATCTATGTGCGACTGTGTTTATAAGATCCCGAGGAAGCCATCGGGATGCTATCTGTTTTTCCAACCTAAAGCATGGCTGTAGAAACACCAAAGGCAGCTGTTGAGCCTGGTCCTGAGCGTGTGAGGCTAGTTAAAGTCTTCCTGTGAGATAGATTCGTATCCTTCTAGAACTCGCACTGCATGGAAGGACAAAAGCAATCCCAAATCCGGAGATGTCAATTAGTTGGAAGACCCCGGCATGCTACCCGAAGCCGTCCCTTTTCCGTGTGCTCGTATATTGACGTACCAATGGAATACAAGACACAGCCGTGGCGCTTCCTGTATTACCTTTGAAGGCCAAGCCTTGACGCTACTGACACACATCCACACCGATCGTTCCATGAATGTAAGGCTGATATTATACAAAGTATCGCATTAAGATTAAAGGAGGCAGTCAGGAGCGAGAGCATGTCCGAATTATCCTTATAGCATATTTTCCGGTGGCTTGCTACTAGCTAGGGTGAGTTCCTATTTATTATTCATAGATCGGCGAGAAGAATGAGTAGGGGAAAATGCTATGATTGAAACTTATGATTAATAAGCCATCCTGCTTGTTCCCCTGAGTCTGACTTTGATTGTCACATAGGCCCTCCTCACCACTACTGACTCGATCTATTGTTTGCATGAGGAGTATACCTAGATCCTGAACTACATAACTGGTGCTATATTTTTCGGTGCCCTTTTTCGCGGCTCCAACAAGTTTGTAAGAAACGCTGTTTGGAAACTATTTGTAGCTGTTACTGCAGCAGCCGAAAAGCTAGTTCTTGCGGCCCGCACCATCTCTAGCTGTTTGGACACGATTCTTCGCCGCTCTTGCGTCGGGAGAGGAGTTTAGCTAGACGATGCTCCAGTATCTGCGC
>JABCKB010000324.1:454-102126 GCA_013184455.1 Fusarium continuum
TCGATTCCCAGATTACGCATAAAGGCGCCGTAAGGCGTCTCCATCTTTTTTGAAGCTTTTCCTGTTTGATTCCGAGGCGTTCTGACTGCTATCTCGCCCTCGAGGGATGACATACACTAAACAACGGTTGCAGCAGTCTCCTTCTCCTCAGTTCCGGCACCTTGAATCTTCTCCTCATCTATAGTTCGACTCTGAAGACCGATATCTGCCTCGTAGAAAACGTCGACAACCTTCTTGTAAGACGGGACAAAGTTGACGCAGAGCGGGTATGACCAAGCCGCTACGAAGAACATCATGGGAACGACCATAGCAACACCCACATCATGCATATCTGCAACAGCTCCTGTCAACGGAGGAACGCAAGCACCTCCGACAACACCAGCAACGATGAAACCACTTCCTCGCTTGGTGTGTCGTCCAAGGCCCCTCATACCCAGTGCAACAATGGTAGGGAAGCAGATAGACTCGAAGAAGAGAACAACGTAGAGAAGAGAGATGCCGGTATTTCCATGGTGAACAATAGGGGGTCCAATGAAGACGATGCACATTGTCAAGAAAACCAGAAAGACCTTTCTCGGTTTACAGAACTTCATGACAAGAACGCCAAAGAAACGACCGAGTGTAAAGGCAGCCTGTGCTCCAGCAAAGAGCTTGGCTCCAGTTGAGTCTGTTGTATTGCGGCGCATCTCAACAGCATAGTTGATGAAGAAACTCGCAATGGCAACTTGTGCACCTGTGTAGCAAAACTGCGCGAAGGATGCGTGGAATAGCTTGTACTGCTTGTAGAACGGTTTTTGGTCGGCTTCTGAGTGTGTCTCTTGAGCTTGGAATGCCATATCTGAAAAAACATGGTTAGCAAGCGGCACCGAAACATGGGATCCAAGACTTACCAGCGTCGGTGATCTCAGGAATCTTGGAGACGTAGAATAGACAGGCCAGAATCAAGACGAAAACGGCAATGGACAAGTACACCCATTGCACGTTTGCCAACGCAGCATTATCGTCGAGGTTGTTGAAGAATACATACGAGCCGAGCACGGGAGCAATGACTGTGCCGATGCCGTTGAAGGCTTGAGAGATATTGATTCGAATTTCAGAGTATCGAGGAGGACCGCAAACTATAAAGGTCAGAGATGCCTATGCATTGGATGTGACTTGACGTACCGGTGATGAAAGGGTTGGCAGCTGTCTCGAGGGATCCGAGACCGTTTCCGATGATAAAGATTGACATGCAAAAGCCAGCAAAGGACTTGGCCTTGATGCACGGGATGGCGATCAACGCGCCAATGGCGTACAGGCAAAGACCCCAGATGAAGACAGCCTTGTACGAGTAGTGACGAAGGATCCATGCGGCGTGTCCCATAGACGCGAGAGGGTAAGCTCTGAAACATTATTAGTCTTGAAACAAGAAAACGGTGACAGTATTATGCACACCCGAAATAAGCTGCCTGCAGTCCTGCCGATCGAGCACGGTTGATGTTCAGAACTACCTGGAAGTGCTTGTTCAGAGTATCGAGGAGGCCATAACTGAAACCCCAGAGGAAGAATAGGACAGTGACCAAGGCGATAGGCCAGATGGATTCTCTTAGAGAGAGCTCGGCCGCTTTGGTGACTTGGCTGTCTGAGACCTTTAGAGAGCGGTCCTTGAAGAACTTCTTGACGCCCATGATGAATGACGATCCAAAGTAAGTATGCAGAGTTTCACCGGCGGTAGAAGAGAGAGTTCAGTCGCGAGGATCTGAGGGGAACGGCTGTTATATGGGCTCCCCCTCACGAGCCTCGGGCGGTGCAGACCCGAGCATGGGTCACAGTGTGCGCCAATTCAGCCGCCGTATGGTGATTGACTGATTGATTGCACGCAGAACGATCTTTGACTCTCGAGGGAGCATCACGGTCTGCGGTGTAACCCTATTTGGGAAAAGGAAGCGTCGGCCCGACTCCACGGGGTCGAGCGTCTTGTTGGAGAAAAACCTGGGGATTGCGGGGGAGGAACCTGAGTGGGTTAGATGATTGGCGATGAGCATGGATTGCTGGTCTGGGACATGAATCATGCTTTGCTTTGGCCTGGTTGTCGCCGTAATGATAGCCCGAATGGGAGGGCATACAAAACTCTGTAGATGCAGATAAGCTTGGTAGTAAGCAGCGAGCATGGTATGTGTTTGTTTTGAATAGTTACGGTTGGTATTTGTATAAACGAAGACTATTAGAAAGATCTACAACCCATGCAGTGGCTGCTTCACTAAAACCAGGACATCCATGTCCAAACCTCCATCCTCTTGCAATACCGGTACATACTGTGCGCAGCGGCGATGGCGTCAATCGGTAGTGTGCCTCGGCAAGTGAGACTAGGTTCTCTCCTTGATTTCTAGAACGAAACACAAACCTAAACCTAAGTCGAAGCATTCTGACTCAAGCGTGATACGTTCATCTCAGTTGCGTGCATATCCGCCTGCTTCTTTGGGCCATTTCTATGCCCATCAGCAAAAAACTGATCAATTTCATTTGTTGATTCATTTAACCGGCAGTGATCCCAGTCGAATAGCAATCTGGTATGCTATAGCCGTGCAGGTAATCTATTTCATTGCACTGGAACGCGGCTTTGCTTCATAAAAGATTCGTATTTTGATGAACAAGAAACGAAAAGGGCTAATTAATATCAATCCCTTTGAGTGGCATTGTTTCTGCTAGGGTCAAAGAAGGATAGTTACCTAATTAAGAGTATTACAGCAGCCAATGCAGAGCTGGTTTTACCCTCAATGTAGATAAACCACTGCAACTAATCCATAGCCAATTAGGTTATCTTCTTTCCAAGGCTATACCAGAGTAGAAGTAGCCTAGCTATAGAAGAACATCCTTTTCTAATTCTATCCCGGCAAAGCATCCGTAACCTCCTTACGTATGGGGTCATGTAGGGCGATATACAGAACGGAGGGCTATGCTACTTAAAGGGATAAGTTCTCGCTCTGTTCGTTGTTATACGAAATAGTCAAGGAGTCAACTCCAGCTGATTCAGCAGACATTATAACAAACAAATAGGGGAAACTTCACACTAAGGTACTGAGATATAGATCCTGTTGTACAATGTAAGGTGCCCTGGCTGTTAGGCAAGGGACTGGTCTTTTGCTCCACAGATCTCGTACGCATGATACTTTTTGCAGAACACGAGCTCTTGATAAACTTCTCATTATCCTTCCTGCACACGACCCAAGACTTATTCTGATTGACACGAGAACATGTTAGAACAGGCCCGCCTAGATGTCATGTTCTCTCCATAAACCACAATACCTTAGATTTTGGACGGACATCATGTTACAGAAACAAGAACAAGATGAACAATACTCTTGCTTCATAAGTCTACAATTCACCTAAGTCTCTAACCTATATATTCCCAAAATCCAGCAATTCAACAAACTTGCCTCCTTCAACAACTCAACCTACTCAGGGTTCGATATCGCGAGACCTACGAGTAACTCGATCCACCCCGGTCCCATCTTATCATCATGCCCTCTAACAAGGGCAACGACGCTTCTGACGCTCAGGCCGTCATCGCCGCTCAGATCCTCATCGCCATGTCCTCGGGCACTGCTGACAAGGAACCACAGTGTGATACGCCCGACTGCACCAACAAGACTGTTAGTAACTCTGTTTGTTGCGCAAAGTGTCTGGCTCGTATGAATAAGAAGTGAGCTAAACACAACGGTCAAGCATTGTAGGTATCAGACTGGTGAGACATCAAGGACAATGTACACATCAGAGACCAGCAAGGTCGTTAAAGGTTAGAGAGGTACGTACGAAGAATATGAAGAACGAGAAAATAAAGTCTGATACTTTTAATGCACGCTGTGTCAATAGCACAAGTGATTCTATCTCTATAACCCCCCAAACTCCCACTTATGTTCCGTTCTGTCTTCTACCACCTCTCGAACTCCTATCCACATGCCTCTTGAGCACCTTTCTCGTCTCCACCAAACTCCTCTTGTGCTTGCTCTTCGCCTTGCCCATCGTCATGAAGATGTTCTTGTTGCGCTGCTTCTCCCTGTTGCTCGTGCTCTTGCCCTGGGCCTGCATCTTGGACTTGCGGATAGCCTGCGTACTCTTGTGCTCCTCGCGTTCCGGCTTGCCCTCCTTGGCGAGCGCCACGCGCTCTTCCTTGGTCAGCTTGCGCAGACGGGCGGGAGCTTCGATCTGCTCGGCTGTTAGACCATCGTCGCGATGGCGGTTTTCGAGGTCTTGCTGGCGCTTGCGACGGCTGCCCAGGGCTTTGTCGACTGAGGCGGACATCCGGAGTTCTTGGAGCTTGGCTAGATCGGCAGGTGTGAGGATGGTTGTGGTGGCGAGCTTGGAGATGCGGTCGATCTCTGCCTCCTTTTCTTCCAGGGCCTTCTTAGCCTTCTCTTCCTTGGCAACGTCTTCGTCTGTCTTTTGCTTCTTTGATGCAGGCTCATCATCATCCCCCTCTTCGTCAGAAGAGTGGTAGACATCAATCCAGCCTCCAGAGTCACTGCTGTCATCAGAGTCAACTTCCCACTCATCAGACTTGTATCCATCTTCTCCCTCCTCATCCGTAGCAGCGTCCTCTGGAAGACCTCTGGCGAGTCGTTTCTTCTTCTTTTCCTCCTCCTTCCACTTCTCCAGAAGCTCCAGACCTTCGATACCACCGGCATCCTCCTCACCGAACTTGCGCTGGGCCTGAATACCAGCCTTCAAGTTGATGGTAGCATTCTTACCACGGTCTCGTTTCTTCAAAAGTTCCGCACCGACTTCTCGGTACAATGACAAGAGACCCTTGGCAGCCATCATAACACCCTTGTCCTTACTCTTGCGGTATTGGACCAAATCTTGTAACAGTGTGTCGGTCATGGCCAGAGGTTGTCGAGCGCAGATCTCGCGAATCGAGTTCAGACCAGCAGCCGCAACCTCGGCAGCTGAAGCTTCCGAGACGAACTCATTCGCAATTTTCTGGATCAACGGCTCCAACACATCAGGAGGCACCAAGTTGTGCACTGCCTGCGCCAAGGAAGCCAGGAAAGAGGTGACGGACTGTTGTCGAGGAGTGAGGAACTTGATAAACCAGGAGTAGAGCGCCACGATTGTCAGCTTGTGCAGGCCGACAAGTCGAGTAACCAGTTGAGTTACTAGAATCTTAGTATCGAGGGAGAGCTTCGCCTTTGTGTTTTGAAGATGTTTTGAGAAGAGCTCTTCGGCAAAGTTCTGAGGGTCATGGAGGAGGTGCAGAGCTGAAAAGTTGAGCGGGTGAGGCTTGGTCTTCTTTCGTTCAGCACGCTTCACTTTATCGACGGCCTTATCGTAAGCCTTTTTCGACTTCTTGGTCTTCTTGTTGATACCCATCTGGTGCTTAACCTGGCTCAGGTCAACATCCTCATCACTGCTCTCGTCCTCAAGCTCCTCTCGTTCCTTGTCTCCTCCAAGGAAGAAGCGAACGGCACCGACAACAACCTTCTCGTTGTCAGAGAGACAGGCCTCCTTCATGACATCTACGGGCTTTGCATCAGTCCAGAACTGTCGCTTCCACATCTCGCGGGTGAGCTTGATGGCCCAGATAGCTCGTGGTGAGGATCGGTCGGCGGTGACAAGATTATAGAGGACGGTTTGAACGGTGCGGTTCAGGGGATGGTTGATAGACTTTGTGTTGGAGTTTCGCAGGTCGCTCAGGATCTTCTGGAACAGGGTTTCACGTAGAGTCTTGCTCGGCGAGGATACGAGGATTGGGAAGAGCGTGGTAAGGACGCTGGTCGAGTCGATGACTTCTTTTCGTCGGAGCAGGACCAGACTCCCCACGATCTTCTCGCGGAGCTCAGGATGTAGAACAACATGATGCTGCGTCAGCATAGCCTTGAGGTCGTCGGGGAAGGTCTCGGTCTCCTCCTTGTAGCAATCGGCGACGTGAGCGATCAGATCGATGATGTTGTGGAAAGACTCGACCGAGTCGGCGGTCGCGATAGAGGGAGAGACGAGGAAGATCTCGCGCTGTGCCTCATACTGTTCCCATTGCTTTAAGAATTCCTCCTTGTATGATCTAGCGCCTCAGATTAGTGATCGACAGCGCTGTCGAGGAACTAGGCGACGTACTTGGGATCGCGACGGATTTTTTGCTGAAGACTTGCGCTGTAGAAGTTGTCAGTGGCTGCTGGAAATAGGTCGGAATTGTATCGTAGTTGACATACAAGTCAGCGTCCAGCTTCTCGAGCGCAGCGACCTTTCGTTTGACCATTGCGACGTCGAGGTCTGCGCCGTTGATCTATTGTTGTTAAGCGGGAGGTGGGGGATGGTTCCTCTGACATTGGCCTTGACAAGACAGGAAGAAAATTTGGGAGATTTTCTGGCTGATAAGATAAGCTCCCTCCTCACGCGGAATTGGACCGCGCTTCTGGCCCTGAGCCATGGAGAGCTTAGTATGAGACGAGGCAGTCACATTATCCTGTGAAAATGGGTTAAATTGCCGAAATTATTCAAAGACTGTTTAAGAAAACAAATAGTGGTGGGAATAGTCCCCACGACGTTGATTGTGGACCTACATCTCAAAGGCATAAATCCTCGACTAAACTTAGAGTGCCTGAACACATGTTACTTTATGGGACCATGCATGACGGTACTAGAAGAGCTCTTCTAAGCCTTCGGATCAACGATATATCAAATTTATGTTCCCTTAGACTGAGACTTATGAATCCGCCTGATCATATGTTTTAAGTATCTTAACACAATAACAAGTTTGTATGTAGATTAGCTCAAGCCTCAATTCACAGTTGAGGCTGGTTATATTTACCTCTCTTTTGCAGACCGCTAGGCCCAGCTATAGTAGGTTAAGAATGGCAAAGCAACTACTTATTTTCTACGGTCTCAAAGAACCTCCATTCACTTGTTAGGATTTATTATGGAAGTCAAAGTCAGGGACATTCCATATGGAGACATGCTGTGAGTGTCATTATAAACTTACACTCTCTTGCAAACGAGAATAACAACGAAGCTAGTCATAAGTACGAATATAAACTAGGAGTAAGTCAATGGAATCATCATAAATTCATACCACTTTCATGTGATGTTTAATATCCTTGGCTAGAGTAGGACGGGACCAGCCATCTAGTCCCACACCCTTGTGTTGTTGGGTAGAAGCCAAGTGCGGGCAGTCTAAATAGGCAACTTTAATTCAACGACCATCCACGATAATACAGACTTGTTTGACACGAAGGATAGGATGCAACTGATCCAACCTTTTTAGTTCTTGTTAAAATGCTTGTAGAATGGCTAAATTGACCAAGAAATCATAGTACAATCTCTGAGGATGGGGCCTGTCTGAATAATCTCACATTTCGCAACTATCGTGATGAACAAAACAGATATAAGAGTCCACAAACTCCCAGTCTATGATTTCAGCGTAAAAAAAACTATTATACAACCCTTCGGCGGGGTTTCCACCCGTCTGCTGCCCATTATATGCGGTAAGGTATCATAGGCAAACATGAGTCTAACACGAGCATCCCCCTTCCACCAAAAGATCACTTTTTGTTTCCCAGACAGCGAGAGCAATCATCTGGACGTCGTCCGTAGCCCTACGTAGCTGTCCTGGCATAGAACAGCAGCTATTGTCTCAAGTAGGCCCAGCTCTTGGGCACTACTTGAGCCACGGTTCCCAGACTTCTCATATCACCTCTCCCGCTCCCCGAATCGTTCGACACATGTTTTAACACGCTTAAGCAGCGATTTCTACACCTCCTGTAGCGCCCATGGCCTGCATTTCATTAGAAACCTGCTTGGGAGCTGTGAAGGGGGTTGATATTGACATACCTTCTTGAGATCACCATAGATGGCGAATTGGCCGGCGGTGAGGGTACCAACCATGAAGAGACGGGCACCGATACCGGAGTAAGAGCCACGGATACCGAGCTCCTTACCGATCTTGACGAGACGAGAGACAGTGCCCTCACCGGGGAGACCCTGGGTCTTGTTGATCTTGGAGAGCATGGTGTCGGCGGGCTGAGAGACAATGGCAGCGGCGAAACCGGCAATCAGACCAGAGCCAAGGTTGGCAACGGTCTGCATACCGTCGGAGAGGTCCTTCTTGGGCCACTTGCGGAAGACGGCCTCAGAGACCTTCTCGTAGACGACGAACTTGGCCATGGTGTAAGGGATCCTAGCACGGGATGTCAGTTTACCAGGGACTCAATTGAGCGGTAGAACAGCGGGAGAACTCACTGCTTGAAGAGAATGGGTCCGAAACCGGCGTAGAGAGCACCGAAACCCTCGTTCTTGACGATCTTGCCGAAGCCAGAGACGAGACCGCTGGCGTAGGTGGGCTCAGAGACGAGACGGATACGGGTGGCCTCAAGAGGGCAGAGGGCGATATCGGCGAAGAACTCAGCAGTGGCAGAAGAGGCCAGGTAGACGGCAGTTCGGTTCTTGGAGGCGGCCTCGTAGCCGAGAGCGTCGATCCACTGCTGCTTGAAGAACTCGTAACCACCGAACTTCAGAGCACCCTGGAGGAAGTAACCGGCAAAGGTAGGGCCGGCACCAGTGAGGAGAGCACCGGCACCCTCATTCTGGACAACCTGGCGGAAACCACCGATGAGACCGCGGTTATAGGTAGCGGGGTCGAGCTGGATACGGGTCTTGACGCTGTAGATGGCATTGTCAGTAATTTTCAAGCTCGATTGAGTACGCATTCGCATCTCGGCTATTGCTACCAAGGTTTGCAGCACGGAAAAGCGGCCATCTCGGGTCAATTGGGTCCCGGGATAGCCGCGCACCGCATCGCAGCCTCCGAAGCAATTGTCGACAAAACACGAACCGCAGAAGCGATTGGAACATACACATCGACGGGGGTGAGACCACCGTGGGTGACGGAACAGCAGACAGCACCGGCGAGGGCGAATCGGGAGTAGAGGGCGAAGCCAGACTTCTTCTCGGGGGTCTCAGCCTTGATGTTCTGGACGACGGCGTCGACCTTGGCGGATCCGGTAGAGGCAGCCATTGTGCAGGATGGTTAGAATCAGACAAAAGGACTGAGAGGAGTTTGGGAGTTTGGTGGAGTGAAGAAGGGAGAAAAGAGAAGGGAAGGGGAGAAAAACTTTTGGTGTTTGACGTTTGAGTTCTTTTTTTTTTTTTCTTGGCCCCGGCAGGCGGCGGCTGGGAAAAATAATGCCTCCTTGGATCTCTCTGGCTCGGGAAGACTCGGATAATCGGCGCCGGCGACCGCACGGACCGGGCCAAGGGGGGGGGACGAGATGCTACGCAGTGCGTGTCCGTTAGGTAACGAGCCGGTGCAGTGGTGGTTAATTACAGGCCTCTACAGGCTTTCTACAGTGTCTGACATCCACTGGAATCTGTTCACGGCAACCAACGGATGGATCTTGGATGGAGGACCCGGGGTAAACAAGAGAAATTGGGGAGCTACCCTGTTAGCCGCAAGAAGCAAGCAGGCAGGCCTGTGACGTTATCGTGGGTAGAAAAAGACCGCACTTTTGTTGTTTTTGCCGAGATTCTAACTGGCTAGCTATTTTCTGTCCAGACAAGCTGCAATATCATGCCTGACAACTCACTGATACTGTCGATTCTAACTAGCAAATATCAGTCACTTTCTCCTACAGGACCAAAATGCCAGATCTTGCATTCTCCTACACTGGGCCTGTCCGAGAATTCCTCGGCCAGACCCACCAGTTGCTAACCGTTGCTCGCCAACGTGTCGACGGCATTGGCTGGATAAGACAAGGCAGGGTTTTTCCCTCTTCCTTGCGTGCTTTTGGGCACTTCTTTTTTGTTTTGTCTTGTTCCCGGCCGAGCCAATGGATATTACGCGATAAGCAATACCTAGCCTTTAGTTTTGTCAGACCTGGTTGCTTGACTCGGTCTCGGGGATTAATCAACTTCGCGACGATAGTGTTTATCCTCGTTCGACGTCATACCTTGGACTATCAGTTTGAATTAATGTTTGAAGATGTCGTTGTCCAAGGAGCCTTGACTCTTTCATTGTTGTCTGTAGACCGCATCGCTTCTCTATCTTTGGTGTTTTGTCTGGCAGCCACTTTGGAATGCATCCTACCTGCGACATGCAGCCCTCATAGGCTCATCTCAGATCCATCGCCGATTTCACCACGCTGAAGCCGACGCTGAAGCCGTCCCACGCCCGTAGACCCCGGTCCGCTACACTTGCCAAGCACGAGCCGTGGTTGCAACACTCGGCAGCCTATTTTCTTATCTCCGCTAGGATGGGAGCTTACTACATACAGACCGACCGAAGCTCTTCTTGCGTTGAAGCTAGAAACTATCTTCATCGTAGTCTATTTCAGTAAGATATAGTTGACTTTCACGACGCCAACTTATCTTGCTCCTTCCTTATTTCAACTCAGGATTGAACACTTTCCCCTTTCGGACATTGAGCCAGTTTGATTGGTCCCGGACACAGTGACGTAGATGAGGCTATTCACAAGAGGCACGAGCATATTTTGCGGCCGGACATCGTAAGCCTCGCTCGGATACATGTTACTGAATTTAGACAATCAAGTGTTTCTTAAGACATCGACTATTTTCAATTCAAACCCGTGCGTATCTAGCATAAAATTCTCAGGTACAAATATCTCAATCCTTCCCATCCCGATCAAACATCTTCAAAACATCCTCATTGCAAAAAGCCGCCACCAAATCCAGACTTGACCGACCATCAATATCCTCCGCCAATGGATCAGCACCTCTATCCATGACCGCCTTGAACAAATAATCACGCTCATCTGCCATCTCATGAAGCACCGTCCTTCCCCTTTCATCTCTTGCCTGCCAATCTACTCCTAATCCATCTAGCCAACTCATCACCTCGTCTCCAGACTCCTCAGCCTCCCCATTCGTAGCGAGGAAAAACGCAGGCGTCTGGCCAGCGTTATTACGTGCATTGACGTCCAGTCCCAGCTCCAGGAATCGCTCAAACGGCCCTTGGGTGTTACCTTCAGCGTAACAGATACACCCGAGGATGCCTGAGGCGAGGTAGTGAAGCGCATTGTTTCCAAGCGAATCAGTGGCAAGCATGTCTGCACCTTGCGAGATGATGTATTCCAGCCAGTCAGGTTCAGTCTGGTCATACTCTCCCTGCACCAGCATCGCCAGGCCGTAGTGGAGCGGGCGATGTCCATCATCGTCAGTCTGGTTGATGAGAGCAGGAACAGCGTCCCCGAGGTCCTTGAGGGCATCTAGCTTTTCGTCGTTTAGAGCTCGAGATCCTAGCTTGTGGTGTATGGCATTCCTGCCATAATTGTCTACTGCGTTTGGATCGGCTCCCCTTTCGAGCAGGAGTCGCAGAGGTAATTCATCCTCCTTGACGAATCGCCCCGACCGTCTTCGGCAAGCAGCCAAGAGAAGAGTTTCTCCAGATAGGTCTCGGAACTCTAAATCAAGATCCGGTAACTCTAATATGGGCCCGTAAAGACCCCTGCCGCTAAACACTTCATGCACGACCACCCTGTCAGCCATGGATGGCGTTATTCCAAAATTATATCTGCTCTGGGCATGGGGAATCTCTTCAATTTTAGACTCCTTCTTGTGCCAGGCCTGGATCGCTGTAGCCATCGGCAAGGATGGTCTGTTTGGCAGCCGTAGCACTTCAATCTTGAATGGATAAATGTCATAAGGGCTAATCCCAGCCGCCAGAAGAGCTCTCATCAACTGCTTAGGAACTCGTTCCCTGTCAACGACTTGCTCATCTCGCTGAATCATCATATTTGTAGTGCTTGCGGTGTATAAAGGATGACCTTGACAGAGCATGTGAACCTCTATTGGGTTTGTTTCTGGGTCCAAGGCTTTGGCCGCCTCCACGCTCAGCCTCCAACATGTTGTCAAGCTCGAAGCTCCACTACCGGACAACAAGATGTTCAGAACGTCTGACTGTCCGTACTGGATTGCAGATAGGATTGTAGTTGGGAGAACTTCTGCATCTTGGCTGACCAAGAGCCGAACAAGCTTCTCGTTGTGTGCTGCTTTGCTCAGACATCCATTCCCAGCAGAATCGACAGCATTAATATCGGCGCCATGTTCAATCAGCAACTCCACTGCATCCATAAGAAATGAGCCCCATTTTTCAAAAGCATAAAGAAGTGATGTACGCCCACAGCCATCTCGAGCTTGTAAATCCGCCCCCTTGGAAACTAGGTACGGTATTGCTTGAGCGACTTGCCACCAGTGACCAGCCCCAGCCAGAACATGAAGCGGTGTGATTCCCTCAAAGCTTCGGGCGTTGATGCCGATATCCTTCTTCTCTACTAAGACACGTATGACTTCCATGTTCGGAGTGGAACGTCGGCAGGCTGCAACAAGCAGAGGTTCAAGAGCAGGGACAGTCTGTTCTGAAAGCCACTGACCATCATCGAATTGTGCTGCCTCCTCTGGAGAACAACAATCATCGACCAATTCATAGAAGCCCAGTTCAACGAATTTCTGCAAGATGGACACCCCATCGATATCAGCAGCAGCGTAGTCGGCTCCAGCCTTGTATATCTTCACAATCAAGGAGAACTGGCGGTCCGATAGTAATCGTCCCACTGTCCTCCATGTGGTATCTTTGGCGCATGGGAGGTATGTCTCGGTCAACACCGCCGTATCGGTTTGGCGATGAGCTTTGCTCATTATGATATCAACGTGCATAGGCATAGGAAAATCTGGTCCCCCGATTTTCTCATGAAAATCCCAGAGTAAGCCCGTAACATAATCATCCCCTTCACCTGCCGCAAAAAGCATCGCATTGTAAAGAGCCAAGCTTGACTCACTCCCACCTTGGTATATATCTGCCTTTGCTGCAAGAAGAGCTTTGACAATCTCATCGTATCGTGCTAATTCGTGAACTGGGTCAAATATTCGAAGCTGAGGTCCCGAAGCGAGCTCGTCATAGTGCCTGTTTGTATCTTCGATGGTATAACCAGCCGCAATCAAGTTGTGGCCCCTTGGCCCATCACTTTGAACATACATAACGCTAAAGAACTGTTCACGATTTGAGGATCTTTCCAGTAGAGGTCCTCGTTTCCAAAGAGCATTTTCTATCTTGAAGAAGACGCATTGAAGGACAGGATGGTGCCCTATCTCTCGAGAGTTCGTTCCCAGGGACCTATCGAAGGTTGGGTTAACGTCTGCTCCAGCCTCCAGCAGAAGCAACACAGACTCAACAATCCCGGAGCGGCTGGCATAATGCAAAGGAGTGTACTGACGGACGTCCTTTTGGTCAAGAGCCGCTTTCATAGCGTCGGGGTCCAATTCGTTCATTCGTTGAAGTAAAAGCCCAAGATTGTTGCTTCTCTTGCACCTTGAGGCAATGTGTAAAACATTCATGCCTTGGTTCGTCGTGACAAAAGGATCCGCGCCTGCGCGTAACAAGCGATCGACGGTATAATCGTTCGTCGAAGCAGCAAAGTGAATGGCCCTCAAGCCTTGATTGTCTGCCGCGTTAGGGTCTGAGGAATGAGCCAGTAACCATTTGAAACATTCTTTTGCATGGTAATTGACTTCATGTTCCCCGTCAAGACGCATCTGACAAGCTAGATGCAATGGAGTCGTTCCAGAGAAGTTAGGTTTGTCCGTTTCCAAGCCAGCCTTTTCGAAAAGCGAAAACAAAGTCGTCGCAATACCTGATAGCTTTGTACAAGAGGGCGCGAGGACTAGCTCATGGCAAAGAGTATTGCCATGTAAGTCGACAGAAAAAGGTGACACTCCAGCGTCAATTAGGCATCGATAGACTAGGACAAGTGTTCTATGAGCATAGTCCACGTGCGAAAGACTATAAATCGCCTCGTGAAGTAGTGTTCGACCCTCATAGTCACGGACGGCCAAACTTGCAGACGCTTTAGTGAAGCTTTCGATGAGATTGGTTGTCTGCTTGTGAACGTTCAAGAACCTGCCCACGAGGCGAAACAGCGGTGTCCGACCTCTGACGTCTTTGGTATCGATTTCAGCTCCGTGATCGAGCAGAAGCTGGATTATTTCGGGTCGATTAAGCAAGCCCCTGGCAGCAAAGACATGCAAAGGTGTCTCTCCATCACAGTTCGTCAGGTTTGGATTACAACCGGCTTCCAACAATGCATCTAGCAGCTTCCTTAGTTTGTCGCTGATTTGTTGTTCGTTCGAGATCTCGGGGTCATAATCATCATACAACCGCGGTCTACAGTATGTAGAAAGCGCATAGTGCAGAGGTCCATTTCCTTTGAAGTCGGTATCTGTGCAGTTTGAGCCATATTTCAACATTGGTAGAGCAAGGTCCGAATCAGCGTGGATGGCTGAGAGCAGAGGCGTCCTGCCTTGTCGATATTCTCTCCTGTTGATGTCCGCATGTCCATCTTCCACCAATAGCTTCAAGTATTCTACATCTCCGCCGTCTGACAGATAATGAAGCGCAGTCTTTCCATCCTTCGACTCCGCATTCAAATCAGCGCCAGCTTCGAGTAGGTATCTGAGCGCATGAGGACATTGTGTGAAGTGGACTGGAGCTCGACCCAGTGAATCTCTTTCGTTCACATCAGCGCCAGCTTTTATCAGGAGTGCCAATACGTGTTTGAAATTCGACGGGTCCAAATTGAACCCGGTTCGACTAGAGCTATATGTCTTCCCTAGTAAGCGGCTCCATGAACCACAGAATTCGATCAATGCGGTCGACCAAAGTGGTTCTGACTCGGGCTGCACCTCGGCAGCGTCATAGTTCCGTGACCTGCACTTGATAGAAGCATCTGCCCTGGCATTGATCAGTACCTTCATTAATTCAACACGACAGGATCTTGCAGCAAGCACCAGTGCCGTCTCGCCTTTTGTCTTCTCATTGGGATCAATGTCAGGCTCCTGAAGAAGTCGCTTGATGAAATGAGTCTGCCGACCTTTCACTGCTATACGCATGGCATATTTCTTCTCAAGAGTATTGCAGAATGGAAGTATCGCCTCTAAACTCTTGACATGGCCATGGGAAGCTGTATATCCCAACGGCGTGTGCTTCTGATCATATGATCCATCGCTTCGACTAGTGCCTTCCTGGAAAGATGGTACCATAGGGTCTATTCCTTTTTCCAGAAGCAGCTGAACGACTTCAGCCCTGTCATTCATCGCTGCCACATGCAATGGCTGATGAAACTCAGAATCAGGAATGCTAGGCGATGCCCCAAATTGCAAAAGCAATTGAACGACGCCCGCGTGGCCGCTCGAGGCAGCCCACCACAAAGGGGTTCTTTTCCGTGTATCTTGAACATCTAACATTCGCTGACCTAGGCGATCAATCAATTTTGGTGTATATGCTTCGATGCCGCATAGTGCAACCACGTGAAGATCTGATAGCGAGCTGGCCTGGGTCTCATCTCCATCTATATCAAAGTCTCGCAAGCATAGCATCAGCCAGTTGTTCCTCGTGCTACTATCGTATAAGAACCTGTCGATGTATTGGGACAATGGATCTTCAGGTATTCCGTTCCATTGAGATCTTGTCGCGTGTATGTGCCAATTGGCGATGGCATACGCAGCAAACGGAAAGTCCAAGTTGATGCGATTGCGGACCAACTCGACATTTCGCAAAGTAAGAGTTTCGCTGCGGAGCCAGCCGGAGCAGAGGTAGCTGAGACAAGCAAGAGCTAGATCATAGTGTGTTTGCGATGAAGCCAGGGTAGGATAAACAGGTGAGTGTACCGTTCTAGATGTTCCAACCAGAAACTCTGTTAGTGAGTGGTGAACAACGCTCACAGTCTCGTCTGGTGAGATCTCTAGCAAAGGACCGCAAGCAGCCCGTACCAGGTCCTTGCTATCCTTCAAGCTATGCGAGCGTCTATTCTCGATGACAGTCTTGAGCATATCGGCGAGTTCCAAAAGTCGGAGAGGACGGGTTGCGTGTGTAACCCATTGCAGAATGGTCACCTGGGTCGTCTCAGAGATCCCTGATCGCCGAGCGTATTCCTCTAGAATGCCGATATACATTTGGTCTAAGTCGAGAGGCAGCTTGCGTAGTGTATCTTGAATGTCAACTTCCGGCTCTAGGAACGCTTTCATAGCCAGCTTAGCATAGAGGAACAGGCCATTGGCCCTACCAGGTACAGCGTCCTTGATGAGCTGCTGGTCATTCTCGGAGAGCGAAGTACCGGCTAGGCAGTGTCGAACGTAAGTCGCGATATCAATATCCACCAGCTTTTCTTCCATTCGAATGTCGAGGGATCTCACATTTCTCATTGCGGTCTCGACATTTGCAGTAGGCCGGCTTGTCAGGAGCACTTTGACAGACGAAGGGTTCCAATGGCCAAGTTCAGCTAGTTGAGTGATGAAGTCGCTATTGCCATCATCCATTTCATCTAGGGCATCGGCGACACAATAGACCATGGGTATTGACTCAAGGGCTGTTTTGAGATGTCTCCAAAGTTCATCGATCGATATGCTATCCAGAGATCGAGAATCGTCAACAAAGGCTTTCAGGACTGACTGTAGTGGGGGACAATAGATAAGAATTTGGTCAAGCCAGTCCCTCAGAAGATTTATCGGTCGATGATTGGCATCGACAATATGTCGGAAGAAAAAGTAAAGAACCGGAACGTCTTCTTGGGATAGTTTTTGTATCATGGTCGCTGCAACCACAGACTTTCCTGAGCCGGGCACGCCTTTGATCCATAAGAGGCCGTTATCTGGACTGTCATGCCAGCTGTGGTAGTTTTCTGAGCAGTGCAACCATTCTCCAGTGCCCTTGAGATGAAATGCCAAATGCTTGCGATACTCGCTGCTATCAACGTTATATTCTGTGGATCGCAGCCACTCTCGAATACTAGCGATAGTATCTTCTGACTCTGGCAAGACATTTTCGGGGTTGTAGTTGCTGGTATCATCTCTGCCGATAACCACAACATCACTACCCTCTGGCGATGGAGGTTGTAGGGGCCGCTCATGAGAAGACATGCTGGTAGGCTACACTGATAAGCCTGCAGCCAAGACCAGGTGGCAACTAACGTAAGTGCTGCTCTTTCAATCTGGGCAATATCTCAGGATTCACTCATATGATCGACGCTTCAAAAAGATTGATATTGAATGTTAAATTTGTTGATAGTTCTGAGTTCAGATAAGTGAGGAGAAGGGCTAGGCTGAAGTCAGTATAAGATGCTGCCTTCAGCTCTCCCCAGCTGACTGATTACCTTAGGCAGATACCACGGAGAAATTGGGGTGTTACACCACCCAATGAGACTTGAACTTGTTCTAGAACAACTTGAGAACAGCATCATTTAACGCACAGTTTAAACATCCTGTCAATAAAGAATAAAAAGCAAGCAAGTGATATTCGTAAAGTAAAAGGTCAAAATCTATTGTACAATGCCTTGAGGAAAAACATCTCAGAGAGGGCTCCAATTCTATCCCGACGCCACGCTAAAAGTTACAGCCACGGTCCAGCCTTTGTTCCATTCACTCTCGAATCCTGTAGATATATCGGTGGTGTACTCAAGTTCTTCCGTAAAACTTTCTGTCGAAAGCAAGGGTCTTATCCATTGCTTCCAGAGCGCCGCGACCGGTTCTCTGTCCTGTGACGTAGAACCTCTCAGTGCGGTCCTGGGTGGTGGCCCACTGGTTGAGCATGGAGCCGCTAGAAGTGCCCTGGCCGTCCGTGTAAGTCGAACCACCGGAGTGGTTATTGTGGCCGTAGTTGTAGGACCTGGGAAGTAATGATCAGTGGTTAATATTTGATGAGCTGGTTGAGAACAAACTTACTGGTTGTTGGCAGGAGAGGGCATGTTGGTTGAATCTGTTGGTTCTGAAGTAGATAGGTTGGTTGGTGGTATGGTCTTGGTTTGTTGTAGACTGTAGACTTGGATTGCTACTGGATGCAGTAACGGTTCTTGTTTGAGATTGGAGAGTTGCGAGGAGTTCACAAACAGTTTATAATGGTGAAAAAAAAGATTCGATCCAAGTAAGAGGAAACACTGTCTATTTATCTGAGCTCAAACAGCTTTCAGTCGTCGCAAATCCGCAAAGAAGAGATTGAGCAGCCTGGAACTAGAAAAACACCACCCCGGAGCATCTCAATGAGAACACCCGTGTACAAAACGGCCCCCATCGTCGCGCGCAAACGGGGCCATGGTAACCAACGAGCCACCATATCGATGTATGGGAGAATAAACGTATACCACGCGAAAGCGCAGAGGAAAAAGTCAAGACTGGACCATTGACACCACCGTAAAGGCTTCAATTGGACTGTGGTTCAAGATGTGGCAAATGAACTGAAACGGAACTGCGCCGCAGAGCAAGACAACAGAGTTAGCGTTGAACAAATGAGTCCCTTCGGCTCCCAAACTCGAATAACTACGTCGGTGGGAACTCGCCCGTCAACAACTCGCGAATGCGCACAAACTCAGAGACGTTGACCATCGCGAATTGGGGAGTGTTGGCCCCTGTAAAATCAGCCACAGAGGGAACCAAGTATACCAAGGGTGGCTCAGCCGGCCCCCAACGGTAACAAGTGTTAGCTTATAAGCATCATGGCTATTGTGAATGTGGAAGGTTGTTATCAATCTGCGCCTTTTTAGAGATTCGAGTGTTGCATTGTGTGAATCAGAGCCCCTAGAGTGCGCGCCCTTGGGCATTTCTACAGATACTGTAGATCTGTTGCAAGGCTGAGACAGTACACTGCAAGCTGCGTCACATCTCTTAAGATGGCCATCGTGACAGGTAAAGATGCAATTGTCCAATCGATTAAGCCGGCCTTCGACTACCCATGTGCGTCTATCTCATTGGAGGCCTGGCAAGGCTTTTGCTGCAGGTTTCAGGGCGAAGACAGTTTAAAACGTTTAGGCTACGATAGAGGTGGTATCTCATGATGCTGACCAGCCCCACACTCATGATGACAGTCACGACTTCATAACGGCCACCATGAAGCGGACTTGGCTCCTGGCAACAATATCATGTCCTATGTTCGTTTCGCGGATAAATTCTCATTTTGCTTTAGAACTACATGATGACCTACAACCCAACAAAGGATTATTTTTGTCTCAGATGACTCTCGCAGTGCTGTCTGCCTAGGTTCTCAACACCTTACTTACCATGTTTAATGATTTAATGAACAAGGACCAGGGGAGGTAACCAACAGCACTAGTTCACGTAGTTATATGTTCATTAGCGCATTCGCGTTGGCATATTACCATATAGTCTACTCTTGAAAGTTTAAAAGACCTTGAAGGGAGTTCTTTTACTCAATTATGCTAATACCGCGAAACAGAAGCCATCCTACATTTCTCATTGGTGTACTGTGCTTTGCACCCAGACAATATGATGGTGACGAAAAAGAAGAAGGTTAAACCAGAAACCGAATGAGAGCTAACAGACAATACTAGTCCTAAATCCGTATAAAAAATAGACATCGTGTGTAACTTCCCTTCAACCATTTATGCTCCGTCTTACCCTAAACCTCGATGAGGCAAATCTAGTGACAACAGGCAATTCATATCTACCTACAGAGAAACACCAAGAAGATGGGTTTCTCAAAGTTTATTAAATTTATGTAGTAATGTCTTTTTGAGGTTGCTGTTTTCTACACCCAGAATATTTTATCCTAGCGGAATCTTGTTACCAGGGACTTATCAGAAACCTGTGAGAAATTCCACACCACACTTACCGACAATCAAAAATGGCCCTCACGGCATGCCTAGATCTAAATTCTCGATTCAATACCACTTCTGCGACCACAGTAAAGTAACATTGTGCAGTCGTCAAAATTAAATGTCGTCCAGAAGTGTTCTCGAAGAAGCTTGCGAGTCATAGACAGAGCCTCAATATGCACTGCAGGCGCCTCAAACGTTGATCCCCATAAACATTCCAGTGTCTCGGCACTCAACAAGCAACATTCCAACGGTCAAAAGCCACATTTCAAGTCCCGAAACTTTCATATCCGACCACTCTACCATCAACATCGATTGGTCGAGTATCCATCAGAAGCTTTCGATACATGCAATCATCAAGGGTGCATGTTGGCCTACTCAATGCTTCCTTAGGAGCATTCATTGGCTGAAGCTGACATGTCATGGTGGCTAAATGTGCGAAGGGGTCAGCCATTGATACCATCACCACCCATCAGAGCATAAACGGCTCTCGGAAAGGCGTCGTGCGGGCCGGTAAGCCAAGACCTCGCAGTAATCTTGCTTGGATTTGTGTAGGTTTTTCTCCTAATCTTTGTTGGTTAGAAAACAGGACTGGAATTTGCTTGCCAGCAGCTCTATAATGATATAGTGAGACTTCCGAGCCGGCGCTCGATAACAGCATTCCGGTAATCAGAAGCGGCCAGTGCCCAGAATGAAGTAGGTCGTGGTGTAATACGAAGAATGACAGACGTGGATTTTGTCAAATTTCCCCAAAACCGTTCAGTAACGTCCAGAACCCAGGAGGACCATATCGACAGAGGGAGCCAAGAGAGACCTTATGGGAGGCTAGAGATATCACGGCAGCCGTTTAACGTGAAGGTAATAATGATGTATTGAGTCGAGACCAACATCCCATGTTTCGGTAATACTCTGGCGCTATGCTTGCTGTTACACTTCTGGTAGTCTTCTGGGCGGCATCTCATGTTTGTTTTTCTGGCTAGGTAGATAGGCACACAGCGTAAATCACTCACAACGGACACGGAGTTCTAGGTTCGAGTGCGACAGCTGATATAGTAGATAAGGCGGAAGCTGTCAGCACTTTGTTGACCCGGAATAGAAAGACCTCTATAGCCAGATGACTATCGTGGGTATGGCTGCTCCTTTATTCTGGAGGCCCATCACCTAACACAACCAAGACCATTGACAGCAGCACACCATCAGCATGCTTCGTTTTGAACAAAAGAGGTAATGTTATTGCCTCATTTCCCAAATCTTTCAAAGAAACCCAATTTGAGATCCGGAAGCGCAACGCAACACCTGAAAATAGACGTGAATTTGGTCGAGATCAGTGGTCCGATAAAACTACTAATACCAAATTCGATAGCTTGGAGCATCGGCCACATGATCCCTGTCCTCAGCTTTGCCTCAACTGGGCCTCGACCTTGTCATCCAACAAGGATATGGTTAAGCGGAGAACTTCCCTGCCTGGAGATATCCTTGACGCCCAAGAAACCGAGCGCGCGGAGGCAGGGGGAAGATCGACTATAGAAGGTAGATGAGGATGAGAGATGAAAAAGTTTACTTGGCGAGCAAAGCTTGAGCATTGGCTTTTATTGTAGTAAAGTACACCGGAGCGCGCGAAAGTATCAACGACGAAAATTACATTACTTTTTGGTTAAACGACGACAGGGCCTGAGCCCACGAGTTACTGTGACATTATGGATTGATATCAAAAGTCAACTTGATCAGTCAGAAAGTGGGTTCTCTTGAATGCATCACATGCTATCCAAAGCCACCGCGTATTCCCCTTTTCCATGCTGCAGCACAGCGTGAAGAGCCAGCGAAGCCGGAGTCCTAGACCTAGAATGAAAAAAGTAGATTCAACCGGACGTTTTGAGAGTGACAGGCCTGCATGGAACCATCACTGTTGGCGTGGTGCGCTAACACAAGTCGTCTCTAGTGACAGGGGTGTACATTGGCACGGGAAAAGACGAGAAGTGGGAGCGATGCACTGATGGAAAAAAAGGGTCAGGTGACGAGGAAACGTGGTTGACTATTTCGTAGTCAATCGGAAAGGAATGCGGCTTCGCGGGAGAGTAGGTTTTGTCTCGTCTCGTCTCGTCTCGTCTCAGAGCGGGAGCGGAGGGTCATCCACTTCAGTCGCAGAGGCTTTTAAGGCTGACAACTGTTTGGATCAATTTCAGTTGAGGAGACAAGTTATTTGTTTTTCTGGAGCTGATCGTTCGGTCCTGACCGCCGCATGGCGGGGAGCAAGGATTATCCAGATCTTTTCAAATCCCTCCCGATTTCTGTGCGACTGTTACCTCGTTGAGGCCCACGTCGGCCTGTCAGAAGCCTGTGCCTTGCGTTATCTGGAAACCTATCCAGTCTTTGATTTGTGAAGGGAGGCATAATTCAAGGTTCAGGGATGCAGGGAGACTTGACGGTCCAATGAGATTATACCACTTGTTGGAGAAGTTGTCATTGAAAGACTCGGCGAAGGATCCGAAGCACTGACTGTTTATTCATGAAAAGTTTCAAGAAACAACTGGATGATGCCAAAGAATGTTAAAACAAAGGGTCCTGTCCTTTGAACGATGCTCGTTTAAAGGTTTCTCATTATTACAGAGTCACTCCACTAATGCTATGGCGATAACTTCCGGGAACCTAGTTAACATCCCACAGCCATCCGCCAGAACGCCTTATCCCATTCACCTCTGTACATTCCCTCCCCTTTACCCCTGATACACGATATGTTTGTGCAAATGCATAAAACACGCCCTCATGCAAGCGCTGCAGCTCAAAGGTGTGGGGGCGGCTGGCTTGACTCAAGTGGGCGAGTCGTTGGAACCAGAGAAGTCAATTGGACTCTAGAAGGCGCCACAGCGCGAACGATGCAAATTGCACACGCCCTAACAACTGAGGAGAATTTCCATTTTCTTCCAAGGCCGGGCAAGCCACCTCTTTCGATGGCCGTTTTTGGTGGCGATTGGGTTTGTCCTTTTTTAATCTCCCCCTTGTGTTATTGCAAGCCTCTAGGGACGGTTCACATGATATCCGCTCATCGATGACGCGGTAACACTTAATTGGACTGTCCATGATCAACCGGTGTTTCCTTTGTGGGTGGACGGCCTGAGATTGCGGACGCTAATTTCTGCAAGCTGTCAGGTACCCGAACTTTCACGGTGGTCGGTGGAATGGTCATTGGCAGGAACCAATAGATACACAGCTAAGGATACATGTTACCGGACACAAGTTATTATTATCAAAACATCAGATGTAGGCTGTGCAGTGCTAGAAACGGCACTTCAAGCATTTGGCACACAAGAACTGCACAGGACGCCAGAGTATCCGAGCAGTCAAGAAACAATACTGTTCTAGTTCCATACCCTACAGACCAACAACCAAGAAACCAACAGAACATACATCACGTCAGGCAGATAATAATTGGTGGTGAGGCAAAAGCCAACATGAGGGGTTTCTTTCAAACAAACCAAGGAAGCATTTGCACTAAAACGGCTTCTTCGGGGCCTTGGTTATCGATGCTAACGGTTCTCAGACTACGTTGCGATCGATGAGATGGGACTGCGAAGATCTAAGTAATCACCATGACGATCAGTGATATTCGAGTGCTATTCAGTTTTGTAAGGTGTGCACTTTCACTCCGTTCTCGTGGATTTTTGCTCCTTAGGGTAATTATCCCATCTCTCATTCGTTCACTAACAAAACCAATATGGGTTCCGGGATGCTTTAATTTCCCAATTTTCAAATGGCTCCACGTAAACTACGAGTTGCTAAAACAAATAAAGCACCGCCGAGTTTAATACAAGATGGATAACAAAGAAAAGCGTGAGGGATGGTGAAAGAAACACATGATTGCTAATGACCGGGGAGATTACGGGAAATAAATGGACCTTGACTGCCCCTATCACGAACAGAAGTTATAGAACAATAGACTCTTTAGATTAGTTGGAAATCTCCCATGTCAGTTGCTCGTATTAGAGATACCGTTCAAGATTTAGTAAGGCTTGGGCTGAACGAGAATGTGGATAATGGATGCGATAGCGCACGGCTTCCTGAAAAGCCAGACTTCTGGTGCGACAGACGAGGGCAAGCTACTTGCTGTACAGCGACTCATACTCACTCATCAACAGTAGTTTTCGGTCTTTAAGGCAAATGTTTGTAAACATGTCCCTGTGCTCAATAGACCCATCTGTTTGTTAATCCCAGTATGGCTCCACCAACCGCTTCGGCGACTACTTCGTTAGCGACCCGCTAGTGGTTTCTCACTAACCCAGGAAAAGCTAAGCGCAGCCCTGATCTAGTCAGGGGTCAGGGGACCCCCTAGTGGAGCCGACCGACCGCCCGCGCTATCACCTAAGTGGTCAAAGACTTTACCGTTCAGACCTACGCGCACTTCCTTGAACTTCTTCCTTTTCCAACGCTGTGGATTCGCTGATGATAGGCGGCCAAGTCCGGTACGGCACAAAAGCCGGCTATTACAGCTCTGCCATTGTCTCGTTCTGGCCTAGATCCATCTGCCCAAGTCTGGTCGTCTCCTACATGGGTGCGTAGCCCTGCTCCATCAATAGCGCCCCAGACTAACGCAAGCTCAGGCACACTATCAAATCTGAGGATGGGACGCCCACGCCCAACGGCCCACGCCCGCGAGGATGCGAGAGGGAGCGGGTGATCAGGACGAGACCTCGGGGAAAAAGCAGGGGATGGATGGATGGTCAAGCGGCACTCATGTCGACCAAGTCGTTTCTTGCATATAAGCAGCGGTATCCGACCTACATGGCCAACCCTCTCTCTCACACTTCTTTTCTTGTCACCCTCTTCTCTCAAGTCTTCGCGGAGTTATAAGTGACTCGTTTGAGTGACACCGCAGTCCATTCGTTCATTACTGAATCTGTACATTCGTTTCCGCACATAATGAAGAGCGCTCTCTACATGGCCATGGCCTTTGGCCTGGCTTCTGCCACCTTCCCCATCGTCCCCATCAACAACGACGAGCCTTGCGAGTGTGAGGTAGAGGATGCTTGCTACATTGCTGCTCACGCCATCGGCGCCACATACTGTGACCGCTACACCTCGTGCGAGCTCCCCAGTGGTTGTGATAGCCGGGAGCACCTCCGCGACGCCTGCACATGCATCGTCCCCCAGACCACCACCAGTGCCGAGGCTTCCTCTACCACTGAGACTGCCACTGAGAGTGCTTCTGTCAGCACTGACGTCGAGACGGCTACCACCGAGACCGAGACTGAGAGCTTCTCCCTCAGCACTGAGCTCCAGACCGAGACCACTGAGACTGCTACCGGTATCACCACCGAGGCTGCCTCTACCACCACTGCTCCCGCCGAGACCAACACCACTACTGATGAGGAGGACTGCGACTCCACCACTGAGGATGTCACTAGCTCCGTGACCGACTCTGCCTCTGTCCCTGTCAACACCGATACTGAGACCCAGACTGGTACTGAGACTACCGAGACCGGTACTGA
Organism: Fusarium continuum; assembly: GCA_013184455.1. Taxonomy (NCBI): domain Eukaryota; kingdom Fungi; phylum Ascomycota; class Sordariomycetes; order Hypocreales; family Nectriaceae; genus Fusarium; species Fusarium continuum. The sequence continues at coordinate 25,515 of JABCKB010000324.1, forward strand.
GACCGTCCCCGTCAACACCGAGACTGAGACCGAGACCAAGACCGGCACTGACTCTACCTCCGTCCCCGTTGAGACTGAGACTGAGACCACTACCGGCACTGAGACTGCTCCTGTCAACACTGAGACTGAGACTGAGACCAAGACCGGCACTGAGACTGCTCCTGTCAACACCGAGACTGAGACCAAGACTGGTACTGACTCTACCTCCGCCCCCGTTGAGACTGAGACTGAGACCACTACCGGCACTGAGACTGCTCCAGTCAACACTGAGACCGAGACTGAGACCAAGACTGGCTCCGAGGGTGTCTCTACTACCTGCACTGAGACCGAGGGTTCTCACGGTACCAAGACCACCAAGGCCACTGTTCCCTACACCACCAAGACGGTCTACACTACCGCTGTCAACACCTACACCAAGTGCCCTCCTTATGTCAAGAACTGCCCCAACGGTCCCCACGGTCCTTACACCGTCACTGAGACTGCTGCTGTTTCCACCACTGTCTGCCCCGTGACTGAGGAGCACCCCTCCAAGCCTACTGGTTACACTCCTCCTGAGAAGTACACCACCAAGACCGTCTACACCACTGAGGTCTACACCGTCACCAAGTGCCCTCCCTCCGTCAAGAACTGCCCTTACGGATCTGTCACCACCAAGACCTACCCCGTCTCTACCACCGTCTGCCCCGTTACCGAGGAGCACCCCTCCAAGCCCACTGGTTACGCTCCCCCCAAGGGACACAGCACCCTTTACACCACCAAGACCGTGTACTCTACCAAGGTCTACACCGTTACCAAGTGTCCTCCTTCAGTCCCCAACTGCCCCTACGGTTCCGTCACCACTGAGACTGTTCCTCACACCACTGTCTATGCCACCGGTACCAAGGAGATTCCTTCCTACCCCACTGTTGTTGTCCCTGGCAAGCCTGAGCAGCCCGAGCATCCTGAGCAGCCTTATCCTGCTCCCNNNTGCTCCCAGCAAGCCTGCCCAGCCTGAGCATCCCGAGAAGCCCTACCCTGCTCCCAGCCAGCCTGCTGAGACTGAGGGAGGCTACAAGGCTCCTTCTCCCAGCCAGCCTTCTGCCACTGTCCCTTACCACCAGCCCACTGGCACCAACCCTGCCACAGAGGTTACTGCTGGTGCTTCTCGCTTCGGTGTCGAGATGGCCGTTGCCGCTGCCGGTATCTTTGCCGTTCTTCTGTAAATGCATCATGGAACATAAAACTTTCCTTTGCTGTTCATTTTTTATTACAACATAATAAGCTTCACTATGTACATAGTATGAATTAGACGACCTTGGCCTTGCCAAGTAGTGGTAGAAAGAATGGCTACGAGTTTTGGATAAAATATCGTGCAATATCTGCTGCTGAAGATACCATTTCATTAATTCTAGACTGTTCTGCAATATCTTGACCCCAGTCTCTTGTAGTTGAATGTGGCCTGTCTCCTCCCTACTCTGATGACTCGAATGCGCGATAAGTCACATCAAAACTCCGCTTCTACTTAGTGAGACTCAGGACGTATATCACGCGCAGCCTAATAAAATCCCTATGTGGTGACTAAGAACTTCGTAGAACAAACAGTCCCAAAGTTTGTTTCCTCAATTCTCCGTTTCGTGTGGGTTAGGTGTGGAACAAGAGCAACGCTAGAACAAGGGGTGAGTTTTGTAAGGCAACGGGATTAGGGGGACCGTTTCATCCGGGTCGTTGGAAACTTTCGGGACTTTCGGGAAAGGCAAAGTCAAACAGATGGCTTGTGGCCGTTGAGGAGGTGAGGGGAAATGTGTCTCTGCTCTGGAATGCGGGAAGACGAGGGGTGTCAACGCTGTGGAAGGGTTCTGGAAGACGGCGTGTTTCGTAAAGAAAACGTGGCTTTACTTGCGGTGTGGTGTGAATCGTCGGTGAGGAAAGTTGCTGTGAGAGGATTGATGGTTACAAAGACTGAGTATTGAATTTATTGAAAGAATTGCCGTCTATGAATTATGAATGGTCATGTTATCGAACAGGCTTTGCAGGGGGTCTGGTAGTTTAGAACATTCGAACAGGTGGAATAGTCTTGATTGGCTCCTCAAAGAGAAACACAGGCAAGCCAATAGACGCTTCAAGGGGTCTATGTATTGTCTAAGATATTTCGTCGATGAATTATCTCTTCATTATCCCCATGCCGTCCGTCCGCAACATTTCGGAGAATGACACCTAGACTATCACGAGGGTGGGTGCGGTTGTTGTTGGTGGCTTTAAGCTTTCGAACCCCCTCGAGACTTCAAAGAAATAGCGCTATGATGGTGAAATGTAAGTTGTTACTCACCGCCTGCGAAAAACGTTGGTGACTGGCAATTCTTTGTGTTGGAGGGGTGGTTATCGAGGTCGTATGACTTGCAAAGATCTTGGGCGCGGCTGTTTCACCAGGGCGGCTGATGCAAGGGCTGATGACATACATGGCGCTTGGGCGGGTGAGAGAGGGACGTTTCAGAGAGAAGGGATGCCAAAGACCAAAGACGTTTTTATCTGATCAGATGGCGTAATTTGAAGAATTAAACGGTCTTGTGTATAATAGTTGATATGTAATTAACCAGTAGTTACTGGTTAATAGTTGCAGAGTCCTCATAGTTAAGAACCCTAGCAAGGGTTAAGCAACAGGACTCAGCACATTCTGTTCTCAAAAAGGACTTTGACAACCTCATTTCGTGAATAGTAACTACCATAACTCATGAATGATTCTCAGAGAAAAGAGAAAACAGCAGCTCCGCAATGAATCTATTGACTAAGTGCATAGGACTTGCATAATGGTGTCGCCGAAAAGCCTTGTTGGTGTGGCGCAAGGCATTTGTGCCTGGAGCCATAGCAGCACAGCCGCGCTGGCCATGATCTGCGCCTCTATCTGCGTTCCACCGGTGCCAGGCAAGCGACCAAGGTTTCTTTCTTTTTTTTTTGTTGTGAAAAGAGAATGCGACTGTGGGAGATTGGAGATTGCGAATTGATTATTTGTGGTAACAGCTCAGTCCAGTGAGTTGTTAAAAGAGTTCAGGTACTGTTCTGAAGCTCATTTGTATTGGCATTGCCAGCGGTCGCATTAGCTTGGCGGTTACTGTAACTAACGTTAGGTGCCTGTGGACCACTATTGTATAGTGTCATGTCCTAGCTGCTGTCAAGCTATCAAAGAAAGTTAAGCTAGGTGCTGTAACTAGAGCGTCATCTACAGATTAACGTTAGATTCTCTAATCAAGCTCCATGTCAATCTTTAGATCAACTTGTCAACAAGCACGTCAATGCATCGGGAACACGGCACTCATATGCCCCTACGGACCTAGCTCCTCAGATTATCCAGTTACATCACAACCTGTCTCACCCAAAACCGCATCTCGTCCATTTGTGGCAATCTCACAACCTATTCTGAGCAGGCCTCCTGCGAGCCGCGAGGCGCAGCATCCCCGCCTTACCTCATAGGCGGCCTGCACCATACCACCCACTCCCATTTTTCTAATTCAGCCTGCCGTTATGCATTTTTGCTCCGTTTTCAACATCTCATGCCAGGTTACTTGGGTCATGGTGGCCCCCGGGCCTGCGTTGGGGGCCGCTTCACGGTCACCATCCATTGCAGAGAAGTGTCGCTTTCACTGCCTCTTGCGACCAACATCGCGACCCGTTGCTCAAGAGGGAGCTGACTTATAAGCTTGTGCTTCCCGTGTTTGTATGATGGGAGCCTTGTGTGCTTTCTGACATTTGGCGCAAGGCTGCATCTACCATCTTCTGATTGATCAACGCCAGCAGTGTTGCCTTATATCCACTATCCCCGTCTTTAGGTGACAACGAGCACGACACTCGGCGCGATGAACATCGGCGCGGCGTCGCCCTTTGGGCTTCAAGTGCCTGTATCGTCGGCATCGCCCAGCGGATCAAACAACACCACAACAGGCAGACCGCCGCTATGGACGTCATCCTCACGGCGCAAAGTCTCACGTCTCTATCTCTACACCACACTTCCTCTAGAAAAGATCATGGCTGTCGTGCACGCCAAATCGCCCGATACTCCCGCGCCTGGGTATGTCTTTTCCGCTGTGCTTTGCGCTTTGTGGTTAATGCTCATCATGTGCTTGCAGTAAAGACTCGGCTCACAAGACACTCAATGCTATGCTCAACAAGCAACCACGATGGTTGCACCCCAAAAATGAAGACGATATGGCGCGACGGCTCGAAGAGTTGGCGCTGTCTCCCACACGTACCAGTTCGACTTATAACTCAATTCCATCTTCAACACCGGGCGCTTCGGGCCCAATTCCTGCTCTCAATCCCATCCCAACGCCGCATCTTGTTAGAAACCCCAATACTCGAGTTTCACTCGAAGTCCCGCCCTTTAACCAATATCCCCAGCCTCAACCTACTGTAAACAGATCTGCCGCCCATGTCCCGATGCGACAACACCAGGAAGAGAGCAGCGCTTTTCGAAATTTCTTGCAGCGACCAACGTTCATGACTACGTCGACCGACCGCACCACCGGAACTTTGCATCGCTTACTCCATGACTACCCCCATCCATATGTAAAGACTGTAAAGCGACTCATTAAGCGATACACTGCACCTCTCAACCGTCGGGGATCCAGCCTTTCGCCCATCTCTGATGAGGAGCCCAGCACGGCCTCTTGGCTCAACGATCGCGACGCACCGCACTATCTACCCAACGGACCTTACTACCTGCCTGGAAACTTTTTATGTATCGATGAACTCGCCCAACGAGAAGACACATGTTTTCCCAATACTGAGGAACACATGAAAAAATCATGTCTCTGCCGCCCTATCCAAGAGATCGAGGAACCAGCCTGGATAACAGCACAAGGCTTTTCCGAGACCGGCCTTAAGGCATTGGTACTTGCTACCGACGGTGTTTCGTTCGATCAACGCGATCAGTTTGGCCACACGGCGTTCCATCTCATGTCGGCGAGATTTATGAAGGACTATCTATTCCAGGCAATCCTGTCGGATCAAGGCACTCATGTTCTCAATGCGCAGAACACAGCTGGCCAAACGCTCTTGCATGTACTACATGTTTCCTGGCTGCAGCCCCAGAACCAGGTTTTACTGCAACAGCTGCTGGATATTCTGGCTCAGAAGGGATTCGATCTTAGTGCACGAGATCATTACGGGCGTTCTTTTTCGCATATCCTGTGTCTCAGTAATGCATCGGCCAACCTGCGAAACCATTTGCTCCAGCTGTGCAACGCTACTAGCGTCCAGAAGAGGGATGCCTTCAACGTGACGCCTACCTATGCAGTTGTTCCTAAGCCTGGCATCGGCATCAACAGGGCACACACCCAGGCCATGGACCTCGACCCGCCCGTACCGATGTCTCGACAAGATAGCAGCGCTGACCCGTACCACACGTTCGAAATCAAACAAGAGACGCGCTTGCTCAGATCCGTAAGCGAGGCTGAAAACGACGCCCGATTCGAAGATTCAGAAGGTCGCAATGGATTGCACTGCTTAGCCGCAGCGATGCTAAGCAGTCCGAGTGTCGAGCACAAATACTACCTCGATGAGAAGGGGGAGCCAATCAACGGAAGACGGAGAAAAGACAGGATCCCCAAGGACTCGGATTCGAGCACCTACCGATTGAAGCTCCGCCTGATACTCTTGCAAAACCTACTTGAGGCGGGCGTTGACCCGAACCACTACGACATCCACGGCAACACACCTCTCATGGCTTTCGCCGCTCAACTCCCCGAAGACGACGATTACAGAATCGGCCCACAGATCATCAAAGAGCTCATCGCTGCGGGGGCAGAAGTCAATGCGCGCAACAGGGCAGGCGAGACAGCGCTGCACATCGCAGTCCGCTGCGGTCGCAAGCTCGCCGTCAAGCAGCTTGTCGAGAGCGGCGCCGTCGTGCATGCTCGTGATGCCGCGGGCCGGGGCGTACTAGAAGTGGCAGACGTCAAGATGAAGAGTCTGAGAGGGCAGGATGCGGAGGAGTATGCGCACCTTGAAGCTTGTCGGGCGTGGCTGAGTGGGCTCAGGGGGAATGCAGTCCAGGAGCCGACGGTGTTGCAGGAGTGGGAGGTTGTTGTGAAGGAGGAGAGTTGAAGGTTGCTTATGTGAAGCATGATGGAATGATTATGTGTACCGATATATGAGACTGTTTTGTCGTTTCGGCGTTGGGTTTAGACGCGGATACCCAGGTGTTATAGAGTAAAAATTTTAGTGTAGACTTGGTACTTGAAATACATGCAAACTCTATAAAGCTTTTTATAAGAATGTGATTTGTTTTAAAATAGATTCTGTATTTCGCAAGTGATTTATTCCTGTAGATACTTTGGCCAAATGGGACACTGTGCTCAAAGAAGAGAGTTGAAAGTGAAAACTATACTAGGTATAAAAGGAATGAATATGTCGAGAAGGTGCAAGTTCTAGAACTGGTAGATCGTTGGAGACTTCCCATCATGAAGGGACAGAATTGGATTTATTGGTGACATTAATAGTGAATACTTATTTGCAGTCCATATAGCTCGAGAGTTGAACAATTAAAGAAAAAGGGAACGGAAAACAAGACAACTGTTAGTTAATATCCGAACTTCTGTCCAACAAGCTCCTCACTGAGCCTCCAGAGCTTATCAGCTTCGACAGGATCTCGCGCCCAAGACTTGACCGTGTCAACGTAAGGATCAGAGACCCTCGCTTCCAATAGATAAGCGCCATTGCTTGCTACGAAATATTAGCATTAGACCACTGGAAATACGGGTTTCATACTACCTTTGATGTTGGGGTCAAAAGCAGCGAATGCGTGTGTAGCAGCACCGACCTCGACAGGAACTGGAGTGATAAAGTTCCAGCCTTCAGTATTGCCTTGTGAACGATGGGCTTGGACTGAAGTGGCTATTAGTTGAATACAAGTAGAAAAATGCCAGAAGACCTTACCGAATTTCCCCAGATCAGCGTCCATGTTGGCAAAGTCTAGATGTGTGCCCAGACCAGTCGACAGGATGAGACCAGGATGCACACTATAAGCCTGCAGACCACGATCACCAAGCTTCTTAGCTAGCGACAGAGAGAAGAGCATGGCTGCTGTCTTGGATTGACCATAAGCCTTCCACTCATCGTAAGTCTCACCATTCTACTCAAGTTAGTGCGCCTCAAGAAGAAGAAGAAGAAGAAGAAGAAGAAGAAGAAGAAAGACAGAAGGACTTACACTAAAGTGAGGATCGGCAAAGCGAATAGAACCAAGACTGTGGCCGCTGCTCGAGATGTTGACGACACGGGGTGACTTTGAAGCGAGGATCTTATCCATAATCAAATTGGTCAAGAGGAAATGAGCAACATGACCAATGGCAAATTGCATCTCATAGCCATCGGCGCTAAGAGTAAAGGGAATAGCCATGACACCAGCGTTGTTGACAACAACGTCGATGCTAGGCACGTCCTCCCAGCCGTTGACCTCCTCAGCAGCCTCGCGCACAGAAGCCAAGGAGCTGAGGTCTACAACTAGCGAGCGCGTCTTGACACCAGGATGGTCTTTGGCAATGATCTCGGAGAGCTCCTGGAGCTTGGAGGCGTTGCGGCCGGCGAGAATGAGAAGGTCTGGGGCTGCGGAGGCGGTTTCTTGGACAAAGGTTGCGCCGAGACTGTTGGGTGTTACGCCGGTGATGAATATGGTCTTGCCTTTAATGATGTCGGCGTACTCGGTGACGAGGTCTTTGGTGGTACTTGAAGCAGTGTGAGGAGACATGATGATTGAGTTGTGTTTGTTGTGGGATATTATCAAGTAGTTGTTCTGTTATTGCCAGTGTGTTGATTTATGTGAGTGCGTTGATGATGTTGATGATGTTCAAGTGGGAAGAGCCCACAGCATTTATAGTCTGAATCATTCTGTAAACGCCGAAGTTGATTTTCATATATTTGGATATATTCGCTCTTCGACATATGGAAAAAGAGTGGCAGCGACGCAGTATATCGCGGCTGGCGTCAGCAATTCGGCGTTGCAGGGCTGATTGGGCGAGAGCTGACGCATGGCTGGTTATCACCGAAGCAATGCATGCGGCGAGGACCTCGCTAAGAAAGCCGACACTGCCAATCATAGAGCATGTATTAAGCCGAATCACATATGAGTGGTCATTAAATTTGCCATTTCTTATCCGCAATCTGGTCCTCAATACGTAGATGCAAAAGTTCTACCCGGAGACATTCTTGGCTCCCGGTCGGGATATATGGGGCCGATGTACCTCCACTTATCGCCGATGAGACCCGGGCTGGTTGGTGCGCGATTTGAGATGCCATACAGCTGCGGCACGGGACGATGAGACGTCGCTTTGTGAGATGGTTTATTTCGGAAGAAGCATTATTCAGTCCAATTGGTTTGAATCTTACCATCATCTTTCGTGCTCTGGCTCAAACTGGTTATCAATCTCTCCGTAAACTCCATTGGGCTCGGGCGAGTGGGGCTCATCAATCCGGCTCAACTTGGGTCAAGCCGTGCACGATGGAGGCTACGATATGTGAGCCACTCTCTGCGACATAAACAGAATAAATGCAAAAGATGGTGCCCAGAGGGGTACTTTCAAAAAGAGGGAAAAGCTAAAAGAAAAGAATAAGGAGGCCGTATTACAAGAAACACAAACTACTTACGAGATTTGGACACGATGAGCACGTCTGGATTCATGAACATAGGTACCTAGGCGTAGTATATTTCAAACATATTAGCCGTTACAAGGATCAGGTCGGCCTCGTACAAGCTGATTTATTACAGTGCCTGGAAAGGCTTTTGCACCACTTTCTCTTAGATATAATATGGTATTTCTGACAAGCCGTCTATGTGCTGGGTCCTTACATATCAATTCGCAGAATGCCTGGGGTGCATCATGGTACGACAACGAGCATTTATTCAAGTTGCAAGTCATATGTCACTTTCCCACAAATTTATTTTTGTAAGAAGATGTAATAAATAATGGTAAAGTTGTTGACAAGTCATCTGACAGCCCATCGTGGCCTCTTGACACGCTTGTAAAGGATCCATCAAAATTAATGCGGTGAAGCATTCACGCAGGACAAGGACAGTAACGGATCAGAGCCACCAAATTGCTAGCCAAACCTCAAGCGAACAACTACTGATGATATGTCGCATTTAAACACCAATTCTCAATTCAAGGATCAAACGGTGGCCCCCGGTAAATTATAGTGCGTGATGCGCTGGAAACTAGGCCAGGCAGGGCGGATAGCGACTGCGTTGTGGCGCTGAGCTGCCTGTTTGGCGGCGCAAGGTTACGCGCTACAGCAGCTCCTTCCCGAAGCCAGCTGTCACTGCCTGCCGAACCCATCCCCGCCGATCAGTGAGGCTCCCGCTACTTCTCCAACTTCACTCAATCATTTTTGCTCTGTTTAACACCATCGATACTCTGTATCTTCACACTCACTCTTCATTTCATCAAGATACGCTGCTCATCTCTCTCTCGTGGTCGTCGTCCCCTTCTTGGTGGTCTTTACCCCTCCTTCATGATCGCGAGATACCGATAAGCTCATGGCCCACGGCTATTATGGGTGCTCTCAACCTTGATAGCAGCGCCCAAGATGGCATCGTCGTCCAGCACCTTCCTACGCCAGAGAACGAGGGCTCGCTCCCGGATATCCCAATAGGAACTGAAGAAACTCCTTTCAAATTTGAGATACCCGAAGATTGCCGCATGTTCTCGCCCTTTGTCCGTCTGCCGCCCGAAATACGCAATCAGATATGGCAAAGTACCCTGGACACTCCTGGCATGCACTTTCTCAAGATCGAGACGAATTGGCATCCGTCCTCAGGTCTTGGAAGGTGGTGGATCAAAGAATCCCATCTTATCCATCCGCAGTCAGATGACGAAGAGGAGGATGTTGATCCTGTTGCACTCGAGGTCAAGAGGGAATCACGCCCAACTTCGAAGGTGTACGCTACACTGAAGCCTCTCTACCTCACCCCGCAAGCCGACATCTCCTATTACACCACCTTGCATCAACAACTCGCCAAACTCTCTGTCACATGCAATGAAGCTGCGGCTATTGCCAAAAGCCTTGTCAGTCGGTCCACGACCTTCCGGTTAAACACTGGCCGAATCGTCAGCCTCAACTCCTCCTCGGACGTCATCTATCTTGAATACGTTCCACCTGATGTCTACGAAGACAGTATACGCTTCTCCAGAACTTTGAGTTGCTCAGGACTCGACCAGATCCGAAATGTTGCAGTAAGATACTGTCACAAATGGTATGAGCGGGTACTACCCAGAAGATGTCCAAACTGCGGTCAAATACACAATACTCCGGATGGAGTCAAATACCCAAAACACCTGTACCGGTTTTTGGCACAATATCTTCCCAACCTGGAGCGATTCTACTTTGTTGACTATTTGATTCTACGCAAGGCTTCGGGTATTGGGGCTAAACTCGCCACGGACATCCAAGGGTTTCCGGTTGGAGCAAAGGGTAGGTGATAGATGAATAAGGCTCGGCGATGGCCATGTCACTAACCGCAAACTAGCAAAACCCGGCACATGCAGGTTCGAGGGCGGAAATAGAAGTTACTACGAAGCGGATGCACAAGACTGGAACATCAACTCCCGAGTTCTACAGGTTAAATCCTGGCTACGAGAGCAGTTTGTCAAATACGCAAAGACGAGTAAACTGAGCAACCACCAGAACCCAGAAAATGTCGAATTTTCCGTTCTAGCCTGCGAATGGAATGTTGAGCCACCAGAAGAGCCAAAGAAGGCACCCGCGACGCCAGTCAAGAAGGGAAGAAACAAGAGAGCTCATAGCGAGGAGCATACCTTGTCGAGGACTCGGCAGATGTTGCTACAGAAGGGATCTAATGCCGTTAGTGAACGCCTGCCATTCGATTCAACGGTCCGTTTTCCGTTTGTTTTTGACGGATGTGGCGGTAACAACTTTGATTTCACCTTTTCGATGCCCCTATGAAGATTTTGCATGCATTCAGTTAGGCTTGTTGCGAGGCGTTGAGGTGAGAGATTGGAGTTGCGGTTACAACAGTGCACACTTTTGAAGTTCAGACAGAATTGGCGGCGCGCAGCAGGACCAGGGTTGTCAGTCATTGGTATTATTGTTGCAAAAGATTAGAATAGCTTAGAGTATACATTTATCCGATGAAACGGATACCTCAAACCTCGCTCATACGACTTACAGCGTTTGCTCTTACACTAGCTCATATTTTCTCAGTAAATCCCCATCATTGTGAACTCATCAAGCATCCCCTTCGTTAATCTATTCAACTCCATTAGCTTACTAGGTCGGGTCGTCCAGCCATCTTCGACACCCCCCAACTCAGTATTCAGCATGTCCCTATATCGCTGACACGTCAGCAGACCTGTCCAAGCGCTCTTACTTGACCAAGGGCCCGGGAACCCCATGAGGAGGTTGATCTGATCCATGACGTGGCGGAACATCTCGGAGAAGAGGACGAATTGGGTCGAAGGCTCAATCAGAGCTACATCCGCAAACGCCATGGGAGCTGAATCCAAAAGGTCCTGTTGTGGATCCGATATACAGCTGTGTATGATCTTGAGTACGAATTCGAGGTGTTTGATGAGCTGGACATAACAGGATATGATGAGAAACATGGTGGGCGAGTCGAAAACGGGAGGCAGCTGGGGAGTAGAGCTTCCTAGCGTTGGCGTTGTATCACCTGAAGATGAAGGAGATGTTGACTCTGATGATATCGGATTGGGGGTCAATGCCATTATCAATCTGTTTGGATGCGGTCTGCGGCCTTGACACAGAACAGTCCGGGTACCGAGCTGGCGATGCAGTGCCTTGAGCAATACGAGAAATTCCTGCATCGTCTTCAGGATCATCTGAATGTTCTCGTAGCCATTCATCAGGTCGCGATCTTCGCAAACAAATTTACTTAGATGAAGACTGCCGGCGATGTGCGATGCGAAATCCCAACCCCGGTGGATTTCCACGTTCAGCTTGGACAGCGTTTCAAACAGCTGAGCGCTTGGGACGATGACCGTCTGCTCAATATCTGGCGGATCAAGCTCCTGGACAGCTGGCCATGCTTCCATCGGGAACGGGAGACTCTCTGGCGTGTAGGTGCAGAAGGGATCGAGATTCCACGCCGTTGAGTCATCCAGCAGGCCCTGGATGAATTGGAAATCATCGGCAGAGCGGCTGTCTGCATCGCTCGGCTTGTGCAGCACAAGATCACCGGCGTCCTTCTTGGGCGGTCTCCCGACGCGACGCTGCAGACCAGGCTGACACGTCAGGCCGAGACGGGTGCAGCGCGCGCATGAGGCCGAGGCGCCGACGGGGCGGGAGCAGCGAAGCTTCTGGCGACGACATCGCTCGCAGGCTGAGCGGATTTGATTTGGATGCGTCGAGGGAGTATGCATCTTGTGTTTTGCGGATGGTGAGTTGGGTGTGTTTTGTTTGTCGATGGGCGGGCGCGCGGGCGGAGAGGACGGCCGTTCGGAGGGTTATGTGGGGCGCTTCGGAGGCTTCTCTGGCCGGGGAATGGTTCCGGCGACGGGAGAGGATGCGGGGCGCCGGGGAATTTGTTACAAGTGATGGATGGGTTTCAGTTTTAGAAAAGTTTTGGCCTGTGGTTACCAGGCTTGGGTAAGTAAAGGAATGGCTGGACGGGTGGTTGTCCGCATGGTGTCACGGTATCCGTGGATAAGTAGCATTGGAGTGGTGAGATCGGGCTTCTGCATCAAGATGATGGCTTTGTGCAAGATGAGGGTAGATTGAATCTCTTGAAAGTGTCTTGAAGATTATCTGTAGAGTTGAAAGATAATGATGTAATTGAAAGTTGAATGATCGATCCATCCGACTTTTATGTATAAGTACATCCATTACCTCCCAACCTTTTAGCGCTCTTCAGATTATTTCGCTCCCGACTTCACGACAGCTCTGGGGCTTATTTATATATATCTTCTTGCTTTGAGGATGCTATTGGTTTAATTTGTGTCCTCTGAACTCCATGATACTCTCTTTCTCTCGCCACGACATGGCCATTTCTTGTCTTGCGAAGAAACAGCTGTGCAGAAGGGTCTTGGAAGGGAAGTTATCAAAGAACAAACAGTGTTTCGTTCTTGTTCTGAGACCGGCTTCCCTGTTATGCCATGGCTGAGCTACGCCCATGACTTCGCGACTATCAGCACCTTCGGATATTGCTTTCTTATTCCCGTCGCTTATGAACAGACTTGAACTTTGGAGGACCTCATCCATCCATTCTACCAACACGGCTCTTAGAATTAATAGCTTTGTTCACAGGCGGCTCGACTGTTAACTCCTGTGTACTCCCCCCTCTCAAATCCCAGACTTCGACCAAGGTGTTGACATCAAGGAGGAAAGCGACAACGATCTTTTGCTCATCCGCAGACCTCTATCAGTGTGGATATATCAGGTCATCCGGGATAACTCTTGGGCCTGATGAACCCGAGAGCTCTAAGAAGACGGTGATGATAACGAAGAGATAAGCAACATGTGCGTTGAAATACTGAAGCTCCAAACTTGACGCCGCTAACACCCTGCGTTGGGCTTGATAGTCCTCGAAAACAATATATGCATGGCTTTTTTGTCTTGGCTATTAAATTCCAGAATAGATGGTTCTATGCCATTGGCACCAAAAAGACCGAACATCATACATAAGCGAACTGCGGTTGTATTGCGTATTCAGGGTGCCAATATTGATGTTGCTCAAAGAGTAATGTCTTCCATTCCGCCCAACGCGATAGTGCAGTCTTACGGTAACTGCAACTGGCAACATACCACCATTGTTCATCCCTGTTTCAAGCAAGACAGAACTGGCCCATCACCGGAAGAGACTGCTGCGTTTGAAGGTATCGCAAGGGGAATAGCCCACGAAGCGACAGCCTCACTACCCTTTCAAGACAGGCTTGATAAACTGCATCAAGCCATTTCTCAAGCGCAAACGGTCATTGAACAGGCGCCTTATCATAGATGGACTTGCTCAATGGGATGGTGAAGAATTATATTTTGTTAGTTGCATTGGCAACTGGTCTGTTGACATAATCAAGCAGTAAGTGCCTCATTATTTGGTCAAGTTCAAACTCGTGTACTGACACACAATCTAGAAGAAAGCACACGATGCATCTGCTATCCTTAGTCCGAGGATGATAGACCTTCAATGCCGTTGAACTGTGAGGTCGAGTGTTTCTAAGCTGATGCTTGCATCGGATTCTCTACATCTTCCTCTCCTCCGGGCATTAGAATCTTTAACTACTTTCTCGAAAATAACCTCAAAAACGGGGTTTTATCGATTCCAATCCGCACAAACCTGAGACAAATGAACCAATAAGTCCATGCAAGAAACCAACCTCCTATATTACACCTCAGTCGAACACACCGAGACCAGCACCCGCTGGCAGTGCTTGATATGACATTGCGCAAAATTGTCGACGACAATCGCTTTACTGCAGTCAAACTCAACGTAAATCAACGCAGCCGCAGCCAAACCTGGTAGCTCGACCCGCAGCTCATCCTTTGGTCGACCTCAGCAGATAAAGTCTTTCAAATCGCCCAGAGCATTTGAGCAACCTGGAATTTTCAGACAAGTCTTGCAATCGATGCCGTGATATGATGTTAAGTGAACTGAACAAACCACCTGACTAAACGCCACGGCTGATGTCTTCCCTGCGAGGTTCCCAGACGACAGCACAGACATTGAAATAGCCATGGTCCTTCATCTCCGATGAAACGAGAAGAGCCCAAGTTCATCGACCAAAGCCTCACACAGCTGTTTGGAGGAATGGAACGTCCTCATTGTTTCCCTGAGACTGATTTACCATATCATCTTGTCAAGTTGTCGTGCATGGCGGAACTGGGGCCACGATCACAGCCCATCAGCAATTCTTCAGACGCGTTCACAAGCTCATGGCGGAGCTGAGCTGCACCCACAACGCATACCCGAAATGCTGGAAACTCCGAGGAATTTAATGATAGCTCTATGAACAGTTCTCACAGTATCTCTTGTCGGCAATATCAACTACAAGAGTCCTGTTTGGATGTGGCATAGATGACTTGATTATCATGGACTGCAAAACGTGATCAACAAGACCCAAATGCGTGGGGGAAATACGTGGAGGTATTAGCTCCTGTTCTTACCACCAACAGAACACACAGATACTACTGTTTGTCCCCTTACTTCAAGGAAATGCTGCCAGTTTCACTTTCGCGTTCGTCAAGATATGAACGAGCGTTCCGGGACATTGGGTTATCGACCCAGAGTCCAATCTCAACGCACCTCTGCTTCTCGACCAACATAGGGGATCGTTCTCGGTTTAGCTGCACTTCCAACGCTGACTGCTGCTGGTGCGGCGATGATCGCCCAGTCGGGGGGGGGAGAAAATGATCGATTCTATTGCTGGTCTGCTCATGGACGATTAGACCTGCAGCATCTACGTCTGATGTATTCCTCCCCGGCTTGCGGTCAAGGGGTTCCCGGGTAGAGCAACGGCAATTGAAAAGGTGTTGGAGAAGATGTGTAGGGGCCGGGGACATTACTTTTTTCGCAGCACGACCTTGCATCGCTCTGACACCTCATACGAGAACTTTGAAGAACCTGTCTCACGATATAATTGATGACTGGGACATGTTGTGCCGGAACAGCTGGATCATTGTATACATCAAACACACACCTGGTTTCCTGATCCCAATTTCTATCGTCCAAAACTACTATGAGGGCAGGGGCCATTGCGAGTTGAACTTTTATTGGCTTCTTTGCGAAGTCTAGTTTCACGATGATCCGCTGCAAACCCGACCCTGCGCAAGGCTCTCAAGAACTTGAAAGCATGCACTGCCTAGAAGAGCCGTAAGGCCATCCTGTCTACTCTCTTTGTCTATCTCGGCAAGAGTTAAAGGCGCGCCCTCAACTCTGCCTAAATGTCCCTATCCCCCATCTATTCTGCCTACGCGCCTCCTATAGCCCACCGCCTCTACCGCCGATAATACCTCCTAGACTCTTATCCTCGCCTAGCAAGTATTTGCCCCTGTTTATATCAGGCGCGGCCCAAACCCGCAGATAGCCCAGCTTACATATAGCCTCATTCAAAACTCTTCTGATACGCATAACTCCGTGGTCTAACTGCAGCCCTCTATAAATAACCTCTTACATTGACAGGAGGAGCAGCAACATTCATCGCGCCTAGCAGGTGCAGCAGACAAACGTCCTTACTGGTCATACCAGGGCTCGTGACCTTGCTTTGTACACTTTGAAAACAATATCAAAGCAAGAGCCATGTACTCATCAAACCGAAAACTTGTCGCGATTAGAAGAAAATGAGATTTTGGAATTATGCCAAAGACTATCGTATTGGCGTGGCATCAGTGTACCATGGAATTACTACCAGCGAGTGGAATACCTGACGATGGATGGTGTCACCCTCTAGGACAGCAATTGCTGCGGGAGTTCTGATAATAGCTGGATTGGCTTCTTTCTTCTTCCTCAACCCGAACCGACGACCATCTCCCGACATGTCAAGATATGTCATATAGGAGGGAGGAGTTCCGTTCTACAACTACAGCATGCCTAGCGAAGATCACCAAGTTTTTGGACGTCTAAAATCAAATTTTCTTGTCAGATAGACAAATAACTCCAGAATGCAAAAATCCAACAAAATTTCATTGAGTGGCAAAGCTTCAACCTTCCCATCGAGAACCGCTAACTCGCATTGCAATCAATGCGCCGCACGGCTACACTCATTAATCACGATTACTTGGATAATTACGCTTGAAGATGCCCCACGCAACTCGGGCCGCCACGAACATTCGAGTAAAGGATTGCCCCTGTCTCTGTCTTGGTGTATGGGCAGTCAAAACTATCTGTCCAGTGCAGATACGTTTATTTGATAGAGGGCTCAAACGGGTTGGCCAAGTCGCACCTGGGAACTGACATGAGAGAAGGCAGCTCCTCAATAGATGCTCAAGGCACTTCTAGAGACGCCGAACGAGTCAGCAGTGATGATGGAAAAACTCATGGGGCGAACGTGTCTTCACTTGACTCTCGACTCCTATTGCGGTTGTAAAATGGCGGTTCGATACCATGAGGCCATGACTGATGAGAATCTTGAGCCTGAAACTTTATACAGATGATGAGGAGGATACAGGAGCAAGGGCATTGATTCATCAAAACCAACGACTTGGCCAAACGCTGGATGGCGAAGTCTTTTACTGTACCAAGAAGAAAGTTTATGTCAGGATTTAATACGACATGGCAGCATTACCTAATTTCTTTATCGACATGACAGCGAGAGCTCATCTAGATCCCGTGTCAAGTTCGAGGAGCCTATCGCACGTATCTGAACACCTTAGATCAGCATCCTTACTGAGTGTTCATGCAAGCCATTTGTCTATCTACTGTACCGCTGGAAGCTGTCTTCAGAAAATCGAGTACTTCCCAATGAGTTGGAATCAAGACAGTTGTCCACTCTTCATTTCAGTCCGATTCAGGGAAAGCTATACATCTTCGACGTAGGCATGGGCGCCCGATTATCAAGGGCGGCCGTTCGGTAACAAGAGTATAACGAGTGGATGCAAAAATCGACCAAGAGAAATAAGGAACGCGGACTGTCTGGTTTGAGTACACATAGAGAACGTGTTACAAAGAGTTTCCAAAACGGGTTGCTTGAGAACAATCGTTCCATATTCTTGCACAAAATGCGAGGTACTGGGAGAACCGCAAGCATCTAAACGTTACGCGAAGAGTTTTGGATAGCCAAAAGGCTACAATACATCTTATACAAGCTATTGGCGAAGAAAGTCGAGGATCCAGGTTGACTTTTCATACTTATAATACATGGCGTGGCGGTTGGCAGACTCTCTTGCAAGCGTCAATAAGAAAAACAACTTGACTATATGATCCTACTAGTGATGATCTACGAATGAGGAGTTGTAATGATAATATACAGCAGGAACTATAGATACAAGAATACAGTAAGGATCGAAACTACGTCTAGTTAATCTGTATTAGTTCAGTGTATTTGTTGTGTCTGTTTTACGGTTACCAAGTAAATAGTTAGTAATGTGATTAACTAGAATTTTAGCGACATTCGGAAAACTTGCGAAAAGGGAGAAAAATGTTGATAGTAAGGCCACTGAAAATTAGTTATTATACAATCTTGTGCTTGCTATTTATATCCAATGAGAAGGCGCAGTGGCAGAGTGGTCTAATGCGATAGACTAGAAATCTATTCTCTTCGGAGGCGTCTGTTCGAATCAGGCCTGCGTCGATTGGTATTCCCTTTTGTGGACGTCGTTTTTCTCCAATGGAACACCCATGTGTACCGCTAGAACCTTATTTTTTGTATCCTAACATAGTTAGTTGTAAGATTATTGTTCGGACGATAAGTTGGTATTCTATCTCCCATTAACAAAAACGAGCTATTTCACGACCTCGGATGCTTGTAGCTTGTCAAATTACACTCCCGAATAATAGAAAAAGAGAACAGTCAGAGGTTGCTAGGCACGAAAGACAAGGGGAAGTCAGCCGGCGCAGAGTTCCCGCGTCTTATAAAGCCAAATGCTGAAAGCTTCCAAATCAAGACTCCACCTACCTAGGGTATGGATAACATCTAAGCCTACGCATACACGAGCTGATGCTTTATACGCCAGACCTTTTGGCAGACACAGAGCATGGCCTGGATGCAAAGACGGCCATTAAACAGAAGGGAGAAGAATAAGAGCTTAAGTTGTCTAAGTTTCTTTTGTTGGCCTTATTGAGGCTTTATATATTCTAATTCATAAATCTCCTTTCTGCGATTATAAGAATTCTCGAATAGCCTCCCAGAAAGCATGAGGGTTTTCGGCCATGGGTAGATGGCCTGTTTGAGGGACGATCTTCAACTCGGCACCATTATCGCCAAGTAACCCCTTGCTTGCATCCATGGCCTTGACCAGAGCGCCCTTTGCATCTTCCTCTCCAACCACAAACAGACCGCGCACTTTGCAACCGCCCATCTTGGGCTTGAGGTCATAGTCCCAGAGAGCGGTATTGCTGTACTTGAAGCCCTCGACGTTGTTAGCAGCTGCGATTTCCGTCATCCACTTCACGGTGTCGGCGCTTGTAGAAGGATGGAACCATCGCTGCACGGTTTGCTCGGCAAGCTTTTCAATGCCCTTGCCGTTGTCCTCCTCGGCAATTACTGTGCGATCCTTCCATGCTTGTGTGTTTGCAGCGCTTGATGTAGGGTTAAAATCACAAGCGATGAACTGCTCAAGACGTTCGGGGTACTTGATTGCAAAGTTGAGGGTAGTGACGCCGCCGAAAGACACACCGATAAGAGTGTGGAGCTTAGTGATGCGGAGCGCGTCAATTACAGCTCGAAGATCATCAGTCAAGTGATCCACGGTGGCAGCAACGGGAGGTTGAGGTACAGCGTGTCGACCGCGGGTGTCATATCGCAGTATACGCAGATCAGGGCGCTCCCGCTTGAGAATATCGACGAAAGGATCCCACATGTGAAGGGAAGTCAGCAAGGAATTGCTGAACGCAACTATAGGAGCTTTGGGGTCCGGGTTACCCTCCAATCGATATGGGATGGTTAGAGAGTCTGAAGTCGTAATGAAAGAGTCAATGGTGGCATTAGGACCGGGTGTGGTCGATTGCTTAGAGTCGGGAGAGGTGAATGCAGCTGTTGAGGGGAGCTTTGACAGTGATGACAACTCTCGAGGAGCCGGACCAAAGACATAGAAGAGGGAGTAAGTCCTTCGTCCCTTGGAGGCGACATATTTGTCAAAGATTTGAGTGCGCCAAGGGGTATCCATCGACGCCTTGTGCTCTTCTCCGCCCTGACCATTCTCTTTGGCATAATCATGCAGCGCAAGAATAGTCGTCTTGCTCTGTCCCTCAAGGTATGATGTCTTGTAGACGCGCGAGCGCAACCAACCAGGAATCTTGGCCAACATGGGGATATGCTCCTCAATCAACCACTTTTGATATTCCTCTTGTGCTCCCTCAACGTCCTTGAGCTCAATCGTGACGGCAGTGGTCTGAATGCCCTCGGCCTCTTGGTCAGACAGCTTCTCGAGCGGCGTGAACTGCGAAGACTCCTTGGAATGAATCAAGTCCCAAAAGTATCGCTTCACGTCGACCTGACCGATTGTCTCAGCTTCTCGGGGAGATCGATTCGCTCGCAGTGTCAAGTACGTCTCGGTTTCGAGCTGTGACATGGACGTCACGTCGTAAGCGGCGAGATATGTAGGTTCTAGGCCGTCTGTTGCCTTGTATCGAAGACCATTGGAGAAGATCTGAGGGAGACGCAGGCGGGTTGGGCCGTGCTCGTTATTATACCACTCGTGAAACTGGTCCAGAGACAGCCCAGGTTTGGGCTGCATCGTGACGTAGAGGTTACCCGGCGTAGACATGGTGGTGGTGATGGGGATGCAAATCTTGGATCAAGAGGTTGAGAAGCTCTGTGAGTAACAGTTCAATTGTTATAAAATGCCCTCAGGGCTTCCGGAAGAATGCTTTACATGATGGCAGGTGGAGCTGGAGTCGGCAGCGACGCGATTCGGCTCGGCAGATGGATTCGGGAACGTGGGAATGTGTGAGGTATAAATGTTTACCCCGCCACTCACCGAAGCTCACCGAGAATGGGTAGCCCCACACCGAGAGAGCCGCCGGAGTACACCGAAACGGTCCCGCTGCCGGGGCCGGAGCTGAGGTGATCTGCTCAGGTCTGGATTTGCCGAGGAGTACAAGAAAAGCTGTGACAGTGCCCGGACTATAAGGCTAACATCTTGCAGTGCTTTATTGTACTTCCAGGTGTTGAGAGACTAGGTATTGTACACACATCCGCTTTTGCTATGTCCTCACGCTGCCACTGTGATTGCCAGTGCTGAACAGTGCTCTGGCTTTTCTAGCCTCACGTTCCTTCGCGAAGTCTTTAGACTTGTTTTGTTTTTCATGGCCTTTGATATCTATTTCTCTCTCATAATACAACCCCTCATCACCCGCAACCGTACATATCCGGCCGTTTCGCAGCAGCCGGCCTCCCGCATGAGGCCTCTCTCTTAACCAATCTCTCGACTGCATCCGACACCACAATCTGCAAGCTTCCACGTCGGCTGACATTGGAGGGTAGGATTTCGTCTGAATTGTCGTTGATCGGCTTGACTGTTTAAAAACCTCGCCTCTTGACGGGTTACAACGTCCGGGTGAGCAAGCTAAACATATGATAGTCAGCAGCCACATAAAGCCATTCCATCTAATCCGACATGCTTCAGAACTCGCATCAGTTTTATGCGCTTTCTGAGACACTTCGACTATTCTTGTTATCATCTGTCTAAGTGTGAAGCTATTGATCGACTCTGTGCCGCTGGCCCTACACGCTTGCAACGATGGAAGTCTTTTGCAGAAACGTCCCTCAGGACCTAACAGATATAAATCTGAACCAGGAACTTCTCCCGTTCATGAAGGCCCTAAACATTTCAGACTTTATCTGCGATAAACCCAAGAATAAACCTCGAGCATGGATCAAATTTCTGAATCCTCAGGATGGCCAGGCATTTCTTAACAGGCACGGCAAGCAAAGGCGTCAAGGCGATCAGCAGAAGGAAAACACATCTCCAAGATACCCGTTTAAGACCACGGACAAACCAAAGGATACGCCACGGCTTTACATTTTCAAGGTTCCTGTGTTCGTGGAAAAGAGCCTTCGACCACTCGATAAGCATACCATTGCGCACCTCAGATACGAACGTGACAAAAAGCAAAAGCCAGCTGCTCCTCCTCCTCAGGATCGACAAGCTCCTGTTAAAGCCTTCAATATTGCAGGTATCAGCTGTGGTGGTAACACATTTCGTGGCCCTGACAAGATCATCACGTTTGTTGAACACAACAGCTTAATCCTTCCCAAATATGTCATTGGCAAATTCACGCCGCAGTGGCTGACCATCCAGAACGAAGGTGGAAACCGCATGGACTTTTACAATGAGACTATTCAGGACCTCATCGCTAGTCGTGGTGATTCATCCCTTACCCTGGTCTTGACGGAACCGCCAAAGATGTACACCCCTCACAGGTCTGATAATCAAGCTCAGAAATGGAAACGAGTTCAAGGTTTGGTGGATTGGAACCTGATTCGAGACTACTCAGCTTCTTGCCTTGTCTATCGCATCTACTTCACTCACGCTTCTGCCTTTGACGAGGTCTTGCGATCTGTCAAGAGTCGAGACATACTTGCCATCACCAATCACGATCTACCATCCGTTATGTGGACGTATATGGAGCTAGAGAGCAATAATTTCCTCGGAAGACAGCAATTTATAGAGAAGGCTAAGCGTCTTCTCTCGTCGGGCAATGTGCACTTCGCTCTCTTGTTTCAGGTCCAAGCTCTTGTCTGGAACAACTACATCAACCCTGCGAGTGGCATTGAGCTTCTCGACGTACTAGATCATGTCATCAGGGATGCAAAAGTGAAAAAGGTAGCGGCCCCAGTGACGACAGACGCCATGAAGAGACTCCTCCAGACAATCCCATACCCTTGTCCCGGTACAGATCCTAATGAGCTGGACGTGGTGAGCATCATGGCCGATATCATGGATAATGAATACGAGCTACGCCAAGACAACCCCCAGAGAGACAGGATCTATGGCAGCAAGCTACCAGAGCACCAAATCTGGATCTTCAAGGCCATAGTAACGCCTACACGTGTGCTCCTCAGCGGGCCTGATGCCGAGAGCAAGAACAGAGTGCTGCGCAAGTATTCTGACAACAATGACTACTTCCTGCGCGTCATCTTCTGCGAAGAAGATGGCCAAGACTTGAACTTTCACCCAAAAGTCGACAATGAGCAAATCTATTCCCACTTCCGACGTGTCATGGATGAGGGGATCTCCATTGCAGGGAGAAAGTATCACTTCCTCGGATTCTCACACTCTTCTCTTCGCTCTCACTCTGCTTGGTTCTCAGCACCTTTCATCGACCCAAATCTCCAACGCCAGACCCCTGAAGCTATCCTAGAGGCCCTCGGAGATTTCAGCGACATTCGGGTCCCAGCAAAGTGCGCAGCACGAATCGGTCAGGCATTCTCCGAAACGCCAGACGCAGTTCCGATCTTCGAAACCGGAATCCAGCCGCGGTACATCCAAGATGTGAAATCTAAAGATGGGTCCCGTGTTTTCAGCGATGGTGTTGGAACTATCTCTAGGGACGCCCTAGAAGAGATCTGGCCCTATCTCTCCAAGCGAGCTTCTGTGCCAACCTGCCTTCAAATCCGCTGGGCTGGCTGTAAAGGAATGCTTTCCTTGGACACAAGACTGCAGGGCAAGACGTTCTGCATACGAAAAGACTCTATGATGAAGTTCCCGAGCAATGACATAAAGGAGCTTGGGATCTGTGATACGTCGTCCAAACCTCTTCGACTTGTGCTCAATCGCCAGATGATCAAGATCTTGGAAGACATGGGGACTTCAGATGACTGGTTCTTCAAACTACAGAACGACGCTCTGAATATTCTGCGCAACGTCACAGCTGACGCGATCAACACAAGCTTCTTCTTGGAGTACCAGGCTATTGGTGTAAACATGGGTCTGCCCAAGCTCGTGAAGCAGCTAGAAAGAATGGGCATCGACTATCGTCGAGACAAGTTCCTCAAGTCAGCTGTTGAGCACGTTGTCTTGCGAGAACTTCGTCTGCTGAAGCACAAGGCTCGAATTCCTGTTGATAAGGGAGTGACCCTATTTGGCATCATGGATGAGACGGGGTATCTCGAGGCTGACGAGGTTTACGTCACATACGACAAAACCTATGGCGTTTACAACGGCCGGCGCATCAACCCTACACTGAGTGATGGTCAAATCATAGTCACCCGCTCGCCAGCTCTTCATCCAGGAGACATCCAAATTGTCAAACAGAAAACGCCTCCACAAGGACATCCTCTGAGAAGCCTACAAAACTGTATTATCTTTAGTCAAAAAGGCACGCGTGACTTACCCAGTATGTTGAGTGGAGGTGATCTTGACGGAGATCTCTACAACATCATATGGGATCAGGAAGCGATGCCTGGGAAGCTGTTTGCTCCCGCAGACTACCCAAGAGTTATACCACAGCCTCTGGATCGTCCGGTGAAACCTGAGGATATCGCCGACTTCTTTATTGACTTCATGAGGACTGATATCTTGGGGATGATTGCAACACGACATGTCATCTTGGCTGACTATTACGACGAGGGAACGCCCCATACAGATTGTATCGATTTGGCGGCGATGCATTCTACAGCTGTTGATTTCTCCAAGACGGGAATTCCCGTCGATATCAAGGCCTTGCCCAAACCCCCACGGTTTCGTCCTGACTTGTAAGTGCCATCTTGAGTTGGCGGCTTTTCACACATGTTTATTAACATATTTCAAGCCTGGCAACAGCACCACCCCTGAAGCTGTATGACCGCGGACAGCTGGCCCATATCGGAGATGAAGATGAAGATGACAATGCTGATGACGATATGGCCCGATTCAAGACCAAGTATTATGAATCCCAGAAAGTTCTCGGATGTTTATACCGAAACGTTGATGAGAAGAAGATCTGGAATCACGACATTCATCGTAGTATCAACATGGCTGGACCATCGGTATGGGACCAACTTTTGACCGTTGTTGAGAGCCAGATAGCTGAGTATGATCTTGACGTTGATTGGACACGCAGGTCCGAAGAGGCTTGGAAGATTCGAGGCCTGTAAGTTTCCCCTATGTCATCCGTTTGTTCGAGGGCTGATCTATTTTACTCTAGGTACGAGTCGACTATAACCGACAAAATGTGGCACTTTTCAGAAAACCCGCGTGCGAGCCTAACAGAAGTTGAAGTATTCTGTGGCTTTATTCTCAACAAGAGAGGCGCTCAGACCCGACGCCAGAGCGACTCGTCTATCAAGCTCAAAGAAGAGATCGACCGTATCATGACGTGGATCGTCAAGCAGATCCGCGACCGAAACGTGGGCGATGGTGCAGAGACCCTGAGTACAGCTACCGAAACATCTGCAGCCCCATCTCGCTTGAGAGAAGACGTTGTCGAGCTCTGCTGGGCGTGCGTAGCAGTTGCGTGCATCAAGAAGGAGAACGCCCCGCTGGTGTATCACGGCACTGGTGAGCTCGAGAGCTTCCGAGTTGTGGCGGCGTGTTGTCTTCTGAAGGAGCTGAGCAACCTTGCTAGAAAGATGGAGCTCAGCTCTGGAGGAGGATTTGTCGGTGTTGGACGAGGTACACGACGTGGACGAGGTGGTAGACATATGACGCTTCCGATGCGGTGATTTGAGGTGGAGTTTGTGTTTTCGTTCGAGACTGGGAAGACATTGAGACTTCTAGACAGAGACATGTTGATGGCGAAGATGGTGTCTATTGTTTGAGTAGAGCGTGGCATGGGCATGTCTGGATGATAATGGGTGGTCAGAATGATCTGTTGATTAGTACCTTTGGGCTAGTCTTTGAGTAATATGCTGCCTGCCTTGTAATACTAAGAACCCAATAATCTCACTTATTCATCTGACTCTGCGAATTTAGGTGGGAAACTCAACTATGCTCGAAATCTGTAGAGTTGGACACTGCCCATGATGTACCCCCTTCAAAGCTATTCGCGAATTGTATATGGTTATTATCAGGTGTGGTAAAGATTCATACCTGACGACACGTTCCGTGACATTATCTAATCGCTTCTATTCAGCCAAAGATACATTGTACTGATTTGCAAAGATTACTGTTTTCGTATTTGTATTCTTTGGAGTTCATAAAAATCTTTAATGCCAACTTCTGGTCATTCGTCCAGTGAAGCATCACAATTCCTTGACACCGAAATGAATCAATGCATATTTTCTATCACGATTCACATACGTCTTCTGGGAGGACACACTCCGTTGGTGTGCCTACCGCCATGTCCAACGGCAAACGCTCGGGCTACCACAGCCACGCAAAAACACTGTTCAGGTGGGCGATGGACAATGCGTACTTAAGAAGAGGAGCTATGGGGTCGAACACGGTCGAGGAGTCACATCCATTGCCACTACTGTTCACCATGTAGTATCGACTGTGATCTCGAGGACTTTTCTGTATGCAACTATCGAGACTGAAGTAAAAGAATAGATCAGACTGGTTCATTGCATTTCTTCCAAAAGGTTCAAGGAATCATTATAAGGTGGTGAAGAAACTTGAGAAAATCCATGTATTATTGTGTACGTTTTGTGCTTGAGCAAACTCTTCCACCTACGAGCGGAGCTATGTGCCCAAAGCTCGAACCTAGCAAATCACCAAGTACCTGACCTGATATGTGATCTATCTCTTTACTTGATTAGTTCCTCCTAGTGGGCGCATAGTCTCTATACGAACCGTGCGAGTTGCAGAACAATACATCCGCAGTTAAACCATGGCGGTGACCTACCCACCATCTCATCAACAGGCCCAGTCCTTGACAATAGTGGTACATCCTCCCACAACGCTCAGAAAACTGTGTTCTAAGCTTCCAGTTTCGGGCAGAGCTAGGACGATATGCAATGCGGTTTGGTCAATGTCAAAGCTAGGCTCCGAGAGGCGATGTCTGCATGGGCTCCCTACTAACAAAGACATGCGTGGTCCAATCAGACAAGGCCCGAGGCTCTGGAACCACGTACTCGAGCCAACATGTTCTAAAAGCAAACAGAGTTGGATTTAGTAGTAATGGGATAGATTCCAGAACGAATGTTGTCGGGGTGTGTTTTACGATGAACACGATATACCAGTCGGTCGCTGTGTGTTTGTCCTATAACTTACGAGCTCTATTGGTAAGCTGGCAAAGTTGATACAACATTCTAAGCTCACCATCTCATTTAAATCAAAACATTCATTCTTCCATTATTCTAGAAATGTTAATAACTTACTTAGCTCATCAGAACTCTTGTATCTGAGGTTCTCGCTGCAGCTTGCCATGTCCTCTGTCTCAACAGTAGTCTTACCGCCAAGTCTGTACGCCACCAACTCATTGTCTCGACAATCTTTCAAGGAATTGATCTAATCAGAACGAGTCTCTAAGAAGGAAAGAAATAATTTTCTCGGTTGCAGGAAACCCTGTGGATAAGCGACTACGCTCGAGGCATGCTCGAGTCTCGACCGTTGCCGGGGTTGCCTTGAGTAAAGCCATCGCCTTGGACACCCTCCAATATCTCTCAAAGAGGAGCAGCCAGCTGCATTAATGACATTACAAACAATATCTAGCTCCTTCTCTAGATCTGAAGGAGTTGCAAACACGACGAGATATGTAGCCTATTGGGTAGTTATATGTCGTGGCTTGGGATTATTCCCTGGAGAGCGGTCTTGGATCTGCCTCGAACATTGATAGGACTGATTGTGTGTGATTTCACATGCACCTACATTACTGACTTGTCATGTTTGCTGATAAAGTCTTCTTAGATAGTTCATACTCGAAGTTGGTGGTTGTAGATGTGCGTCGAAGCCTGCAGTCAATAACCATCAGGGGATGGTGAGTTGAAGAGAGGTCCTCGCGAGATTTGTATAAGTTGTAAGATATAGTCCATTGACAGAACATGTCTCCAAAAGGGTCAAATCATCTACTCTAGTATTCTCTAAAGCATTGTTAATATCTCGTTGAACACTTTCTAGCGTCTTGTCTGGGGCTGATCTAACCTACCATGTCTTTCTCGACCTATCAGACTCAAATCTTCGATCACCTTTCTTCCCTCCCGTTCAAACTTATTCCTATCTTTATACTCTTCTCCTTTGCCCTCTACATCCTCCCAATTTTGACCCGGCACCTGTTCCGCTTTCTTGCATCCCCAACCTCTTTCCATGAAAAGTCCTTTAGCAATGGCAAACCTTCCATCTCCAATCTTCCACGTCTATCAGGTGTTGTTCCTTGGTTGGGCCATCTATTTGGTCTAACCATCGATAGCACTCGCTACGTCAACCGTCTGATCGCCTCCACTACCGCCCCCATCTTCACCATCAATATCCCCTTTGCACGCATCACCGTCTGCCATCCCAGCATGGATCGAGTTCTTGCCCGTCATGTCAACGACACAGGCCTTGCTCAGGTTCTGGTGTATGTTGGCCCTCGTCTTTTTGGCCTCAAACAGGACACCATTAGAGCTGTCTTTGGATACAACCCACAGCCCCTTCACAAGCAAAAGTTTGGCCTTCCTGATAACATCGTTTCCTTGAATCAGCGCTCAGGTGCCTGTATCACGAACCATGTCATGGAGATGCCCGAGACAAGTGAGGTTCTCGTCGGGCGTTGGGTGTTTGAGTTGACTGTCTCTGCTACGGCGAGTGCAGTATGGGGGGTTGCGAACCCATGGAGTATGGACAAGAAGTTCTCCAACGAGTTCATGCAAGTCTTTTTAAATCCCTTCTTACGTTGTCTACTAATATGGCAAAGGAAACTCAGCGAGACATTCGATACCCTTGGAAGGCCATTTGCCTGGTTTACAGCACACTCTGCTTGGAAATCTCGCAAGTTTCTGCTCGCCAGACTACGCGAATTCCACCTCCAACACCGCGAAGCCCGTATCCAAACCACTGCACATAGCATCAACGTCGTCGCTCACAGTGACCCTAACTGGGAGACGAACCCAGATTACTATCATATCGAGATGGTCTCAGCTTTGGGTCTTCTTGCAACAACTAGCACTCTTGCTGTTTGGCTTACACGACACCTTCTTACCAACACTGAGTTGGTACAAGTCATTCTCAAGGAGGTGCAGCAGCTCAAGCACGTTGTGGGAGAGAAGAAACCACGCCTTGACTTCGCCAACGTCCGAACTGACTGCCCCTGGCTTGTGGCTGCGTGGTACGAGACTCTGCGTCTTCACATGACGGGGGTTGCTAGGATTGCACGTCATGACTTTATGCTCAATCTCCCTGATGCGGATCCCATTGCTGTTCCTCAAGGCGAGATATTCATGTTGCCAATGTGCGCGTCCAACCTTGACGTTGATAACTGGGGATCTGATGCCGCGACCTTCAAGGCTTCTCGCTTCATCGACAAATCCGGTCATGTTTCTGCTAGCGCTGTACGCAAGGTCAGAGCCTTTGGTGTCGCAGGTAACATGTGTCCTGGTCGCGTATTTGGCACCGACATTGTCTTGTCTGTGGTGGCGGCGCTGCTGCGGACTTTTGACGTTGAGGCTGCTCCCGGTGAGAAATTCCAGGTTCCAACTCTACGGGGAGGTTTCAATGTAGGGTTCGAGAGATATGGAGATGATGTCAAGGTCTTGCTCAAGAAGAAGCATGTTGCCTAGTTGTGTCTTGGACCTGTACCGCTTGGGTTCAAGTGATGGAGATACATGTGGGTTGAGGACATGAATTTCAAGTCGAAACAGATTAGTTCAATTAGCTCTTGAATATCTTCTCAAATCTTCAAGTCCTGTCGATCTATGTCTTGAATTGCCAAGTGTCTCTTAGTAAGTTATCGACCAGTGTTTCTGTATAGGTAGTTACAGGATACCCGGATTTCGACTCACATTTTACCCTCGCTTTCTCATGCTGTATTGGCGATTAAGTTTCAAGAGCCTCCACTCACAAACCCCCGCAACTCGCGTTCTCACGCTCCCCAACTCTCGAGTGCGCGATGTTACGGCGTTCATCCACACTAAGCAACTGTTTGGGGTGGAAAGACAGATGGCGGCCTTGACCACGTAAGACGTAGCTCGAACAGGGTTCATGCCTGTTCTATAGACTCGTCTAGCAGAAACCAAACTTTACTTCAACCGCAGCCGCTGGGTGAAAGAAAACATGAGAATCGCTTACACCAAAGTTCGTCGATCTCCCACCTGTCAATTCTCGTGTTTTCTCACACCCCCTAGCATAGCTAGAAACCAGGCGTTGGGACATGTCCATACTTCGGTTTCGGTAATTCTTCACTGTGGACGCAGTTTAAAAAGTCCAAGTGGTTAGGAAATATCCCTAATGTACACTAGATTTTCCCGCTGATGCAGTATCTACATTATTCAGTTCCACTCAATCAATAACTAAATGAAGCTCAAATCTCGAAGATAGAGACTCGAATAAGAAGCCACCCTTTTCGAATTGTTGACAGGATCAACGCCATCACCAACGCCAGTAAGGAAATTCCCAAGTGTTTGGATCACCCTTACAACCCCTTCTTTTCATATTACTTTTAACAAGACGACCGTTTTAAGCACGACGAGCTTTCTCGCTGTGCCCCTTGACAACAGTGGACAAGTCGCCGACGGGAATTTGGATGGGAAAGTCGACGATGGCGAAGAGGACGGCGATGAGGATGTACCATCCCGACATGCATGTTACGAATCCAAAAGCACCACCAGCCTGTGTTTGTAGTTAGCTTATTGTTTAAATAGACATAGTTGAGCCAAGACCTACAGTGAGGAGCTTCTTTGCGAGCTGGGCGTTGCCCGCAAAGTCATCCGCAAGGGCCCAGAAGGCAGCAGTGATCATCAAGAAGCAGAATGTAAGGCTGAAGAAGATCATGACAAAGACGAGGTTGGTTCGGAAGGCGCAGATGAAGAAGATGAAAGACAAGACGCCCATGAAGAGCAACCAGAAGGCTACGAAGATTTGTTAGCATATCAACATCCGGCTGAGCGCGTAGCTCAACTCACCAAGACTAGCGTTGAAGCCTCGAGTGGCAAGACCCTCAGCAGCAGACTCGGCATCGGCGGGAGCATATGAGGCGTAAGTAGCAAAGGCTGGGAT
Source organism: Fusarium continuum (assembly GCA_013184455.1). Lineage (NCBI taxonomy): Eukaryota > Fungi > Ascomycota > Sordariomycetes > Hypocreales > Nectriaceae > Fusarium > Fusarium continuum. The sequence goes on from JABCKB010000324.1 coordinate 56,154, forward strand.
GAGAGTGCCACCGTAGGAGAACCAGAAACCACCAAAGGAGCAGAAGACGCAGGCAGGGAAACTGTTGCCAAGAACCCATTCGAGGATGCCACCGACCAGCATGAGAAGTCCGCCCATGAAGACATAGACAGCGCTGAGAAGAGTGTTAGACCTGCAACAAAAGATGGTTATTGTTTGGGAACATACTTGGAGGCAGCGCCATTACCGCCAGCACCTCGCCAGCCCATGAGATCGCAAGTCAGGGGCGTGAAAGCAAGCAGGAAGCCAACTAGAGCACTGTAAATTGATGTCAGTAACGAGGCTCTGGACGAAAGAATATGCAGTTGGCGTACATTGGTGTCGGGTTGCCAAACGTCTGTCGAAGGTCACCCTTGACCTTGTTCATAGGAGAAAGGTAGAGCTTCTCAAACAGCTCAGGGCTCATCTGGACACTCTGTGCTGTGCGTAATTTGTTGAGGGTCTCCAGGCGCTGAGCCTCTGGGTCGAAGGAGCCGTTGAGACCATCGTGCTTCTCGTTTAACTGCTCGCTGTGCTCGGTAGTGGTAGCCATTGTGGTGATATCGTCCAGGGTGATGTATTGATCGAAGACTCGTTGCGTGGTGAGGAGGAAGAATCGAAATCAAACAGTATCGAAATCAGACTATGGGTATCTTGATGAAGGAAGAAGGAGAAAGGTAAGAGTCAATGCATGGGTAGACATGGACAGGGCCAGACTTATATCAGGCCATATCAGGCCATAGCTCCTATAGCAATCAATAAGCTCAAAAGCCAAGCAAGCTCCCCCAGATTGGCACGGAATAAAGGCGCCACCCTTTGATCCGACGCTATGCAACTGTTCTTCCTGCTTCCCCAGGTCTGTTTTGTCCCAGATCTCCACCGCTGGGGGAAGGGGAGCAACGAACGGCATCAGCGTGCCCTATTCTGGACCTCTGGGGGGATGATCAGCCGCCTGTCCGTCTGGAAACGTGCCATGTTTGGCTCCGTCCCATCCGGGAAACCAACGAGTCAAGCAAAGAGCCAAGTGTCTGAGATTCATCAAAGAACGGCGCCAGCCGCTGGGATTGGAGAATAACACAACGGGCAAGCCCATAGCAAGGGGCGAGGTCCTAGCCCGTACTAATTCAGGATCTCAAGTCTCCGATTCGACGCAGTTCCACTATCGAGTATGCGACTCTAGCCACTCACAGCTCAAGTGCAGGTCCAACTCCTACCCCAGCTTGTTGCGTTGTGCCGTGCTGAGTTGCATCACGTTGCGGGGGAGGAATTAGCAAACGCTAAGTCCAGAGTTGGAGTTCACCCCAGATCCCATCTCCACACGATCCCTTCGCCCGGTTGAGGAAGAGCAGGGACTAGTAGGGGCACAGCTCTAAGCCTCGCCGTCGTTGCTGGTGCGGGGACTTTGGGAACGGTTGTTTCTTGTTGGGGATTCTTTGGGGACATCAATTGCTATTCGAGTATAGACTGGATCGAGGGGACATAGATAGATTCTATCCTCCGGCCAGCCGAGAGTTTTCAAGAGTCACATCTGGCTTGAGGGGACGACGTTGGATCGGTCAATGGCTCACACAAGAACGCGGAGGCAGAGGGGGATGCTCTGCAGAGCAGGTGACCTAAGAAACGCCAATCTGGGGAAAGAGGATCAAATTTACCAAGAGATGGCTACGTACGTATCAAAGATCACCGGGGCCCCGGACTCGTACAGTACTACCCCAGTGCAGCTTCAGGTTGAGGGGTGGATGGAGGTCTACAGAAGCAGACCTTCGGATCCGCTGTCAGACGAGTGGAGATACCATGTACAACGAATGTACTGTATAAAGAGGAGTTGATGCAGTGTGTATGCGGTTGCAACGTGGCAGGGTATAGCTGTTTGGGACAAGAGGACGCCTGGACGCGCTGATGGATGGGTCGATGGTGATGCATTCCAGTTACGCTGACAAAGAATGATGCTCTTGAAGGAGTTTCTCCTTTCTGTTTCTATGTAAACCGGCCGTGTCTCGCAGCTTTTGGTGAGTAGGTAGTCAATGGCTCGTACTGGCTCGATGAAATGTAACCTTCTCCAATTCTCTGATATACCGTCAGACTGTGCACCACCTCTGTCTTTAGGCGAATACGAGTAGCACTGCAACTCAACAACAGTCTAGAGGATGTGAGTGAGCTCATATTTCCTTGGTTTAACTACAAAAGTGCTTCTCGAGTTTCGCTCGTGGTTGCTAGGAGAAAAGACTCGCAATCTACTCAACTCCGTTTCCCCATGCCCCAGATTCTCATCCCTCAAGCCCCCTGCAACGCCCAGGATGAGGGGAACGAGGTTGACTGCGGCTCCGAACCCTTTTTAGTATCCGCCAAATCGCGGCTCCGCCTTTTAGGCCTGCGCCAAGAGAATTGCACCAACCCTGGAATGATCTAAGATCGGTACTTGGGGTCCAGTAGCCAGGATAAGTAAGGTAGGGTGTCTCTCGAGCGGAGGATGGAACAACAAAAAGGCGTCGTATTAGCTAAGTGGTACATGATTGGCCAATCGCCAGCTACAAGTGCTCCTTAAACTCTAGCCGTCATCGACAAGATATTGGCCCACAAGTTTCTAGAGAACTCCATGTTATTCATGTTCAATCGCAGTTCCATGGCCTCATCGTGATCACAGAAGGCAGTGGCTTTTGTCTTATACTGACTGCACAGCTCATAATCTCTGCAGTATCCGTATAAAGGATCGGTGTTAGCTTATTCCGGTCCCTGGCGTTTTGCTGTTTTTGGCCGTGACTTAGACATCGATGCTGTCATCATGAGTTGCCAATCCGTCATGACTTTGTCAACGACGTCACAGACGCCTTGTGGCAGAGACAAGTAGAAAACAAACAGAAGAGTTGAATTCACCTCGATATTAAGTTACCACTCAACAATTGCCCAATTGACCGCGTCTTGACCTCTGCAGAACCCCCTAAACCCCGACTCTAATTACTGTAATATCATCCAAAAAAAAACACATCAACAATGAAGCAAGTATTCGGAGCCAGCCAGCAACGATCTGCTACCATCCCCGTCGTCGCCGGCGTAGCAGCCCTTGGCAGCGGCGTCTACTACCTGACCAAGTCCAAACCCCAAACTACACCTGAGCAAGATCGCAAAGCCCGAGGAGATGCCAAAAAGGCTGAAGGTCTCGGTGGCGCAGGCATTGGAGGGAATGCCGTGACAGGCGGGCACGAGCTGAGCCACGCCAACTCGGATCGCAAGGAGGGCACCACGGCACCTCTCGAGAAGCTGCCCAGCGGTGGAGTAGGTGGAGGAGTCGGCGCTGGCGGCTCCAACGTCCGTACTTCGGTTGAGATGTCCGGAAAGAAACAGGCCGGCACGTCCAGCACCTCTCACGGCAGTGGAATCCTGGGTGGCATATTTGGCACTGGTGGATCCAGGGCTGGTGACGGATCGGGAGAGGAGACCAAGGATACGCGGGTAGCGAGTAACTACGACGGCACGCCCACTAAGAGGGATGCGACGCACCACGACCAACACCAGCCAAGAGTTTTCAAATCTGGCGGCAACAACAGTGACAGCAAGGGCAAGGATAGCAGCAGCAGCGGTGGCAGCAGCGATCAGTCAGTTGGGCAGTCACTCCAGGGCGCGTTTGGACAAGGAGGAGGAAATGTTGCTGAGCGTGGTGCTCAGAGCCAAGGATTCCGCGACACCAGGGTTGCGAGCAATCACACGGAGACGCCGACCAAGAAGGGTCCCAACTAACGCAAGATGGGGAAATGAGCCTTGTACCGAGTAATCATAGCAGGAGTTTTAAAAAATTGATCAACATTAATGAGTTGCTCCTCAACATAATCTCCTGGGTTCAAGGGCATGGAAGCTAACTAGGTAGTTTTGCTTGTGAAACAACAAAAGTCAAATCGATCTTGTTAATAACAAGGGCTAGTCAACGCCATTGACCTTTACCTAGCAACGAAGATCAATCTCCTGCCGGCGCATGGTTGAGTTTGGCTGCAGTTGTTGAGCTGAACGCAGGCCGCGTAGCTTCTATTACCGGGTTCCACCTCCGGAATCTTGCAAGATCCGTGGACCGCGATGCAATACGAGGTATTATGTCCGTATGACTCGAAGCTTGGGAAAAGGAGTTTCTGCGTGGTAACTGGCCAATTGATATTAGCCTTGTCACGCTCTCTCCATATCTCCGGACCAACTCCAGACACCAGATCCCGTTGTCCCCGACCCGTCTCGCACCTAGCCAAGCCCTAGAACACTCTCAATCCAAGTCATGTAGACCAACTACCGTCGATCGTGACAGAAATGCCTTGTCAGGCACTCGATGTATGAGCTGGATGTCTCGTAAACCACCACCTCCCCGGATACATTTGCTCGATGCTTGGTGGATATGTCCAAAAGATTAGAAAAGCAACAATCTTATTCAGAATCCAACGCCATCTCGACTGGTTCGGTCTGTAGCGGCGCCACAGCTTGTACTCTGCAACCAGGAAAACGTTTCCCAGTATGTTGATGAAGCGAAACATGCTATTCTAGTTGGTACAATTCTCTCCACGACAGAGTGATAGACTTACAGGTTGCAAGCAACAAAGAACACCGTTGCAATGTCGGAATTTCGAGGACCCCCAGTTCTGTACTCCATAGTTCTAACAACAGCGAGCAGCGGAGGAATCCAGAGTCCTAGAATACTCATTTCTAGGAGCAGCGACCAGTGATAAGTCCTCAGTTCTACGCCCCTTACCATACTCAGGCAAAAGACCCAGCATGCCATGATGAAGTTGACCTACACTCATCAGCACATTACACGCCCGCACACGTTTCGAGTCGCTCACAATTGTGGGCACAAGAACCGTCCTATCATTCCTAAAGAAACTCCAGCAAAGAGCCGCTCCGATGATGGTAACCGTACTCTGCGCACATCCAAGCAAAAAGTAGTACAGCAATATGGTGCGATATCTCTTATAACACGAAGGATGAAACTCGTACTCTCTCCATGCAGAATCCGACGTGATGGGGAATCCGCAATATCGACACACACAGACAGTCTCAAGCGTTCCAAGAGTGTACGTGCGACCCACGAAGAACCCTCCTCTTGAGGACGCACAGTCCAGACACTCGTTGCCGAATGGGTATCTCGCATCGGATTCGCCGGCGCGTATGAGGTGGTGCTTCATCGGGTCGTAGCTGAGGCATCGGTAGCACGTTGAAAGCAGCTCAGACTCTGTGTCTGGGAAGATCTCGCGGATGACGGATTTGCTGATTCGATATCGCAAAAGTCGACAAGTTCGGCGAAGAGACTCGACCTCGCCGAATGTGAGGTGCTGCAGGATCATGAGCTGAAGCTCTGTTGGAAGTCGAAGCAGGCGAGTGTCGCCATTGACAGCATCAGAACGAGAACCAGACCGTGGAAGCTTTACTGCATCTGGAATCACCGACTCTCTTCGGATACTCTTTGTGTCGTCTTGGCTTGTCAAATCTGGTTGTGCAGTATACTCCTCGTCGATGCGCATTACCTCGCCATAAAGCTGCTGTCGCATCAGATCCAGCGTTTTAAAAGAAGCCATGCTCGCGACACTATACCGCCAACGTTGTTCATGATGGATTCAATAATCCTGTCATCACGAAAGAAAGTCCAAGGCAGCGCGTCTAATTTTCATACGTAAGGTGGTCGACCACTATCGCATCCTGTCAGCTTCGACCTCTTCAGGCCTATTATTCCAACCATTTAGTTACCCGCCGAGGATAGTCGGATAACCCTAGGAGGTGACCGCTTTTTCTTGAGATGTTAGTAGAGTAGATGTGTCAAGTAAGCAGAGCCCGGGGTACGTTGTACGCAAAACACAGTCAGCCGACGTGCTGATCTGGTGAAATGCTCCCAATACAGTCTCACGAAGCGCACATGGGTCCAGTCTAACTACCCCAAAGTTGTTGTTTTACCGAAAATGGCTGGCGTTAGTGCTGATAGATCCCCATCTACTTGATGCTGCCAAGCAGAGTTCACTTTGTAGACTGACATGGTTCCATATCAAGGCACAACAGTTCGTATCTTGGAAAAAAACACATTAATAGGGCTGTATGAGCTTCGCATTTTAAGTCAGTGTATGGGCTCAACTTCTGTAAGCATGGCAGCCATATAAGAAAGATTCTCCCGTTACCAGCAGCCTTGTTGATTCTAGATGCCAGAACGGGTGTCTATCTACACCACGCAGACGTATAAAGCTCATTTGAAGAATGCTCACAACCGCCATTTAAATATACTCCTCAGGCGTTCATACACCATCTGGACTGTCGTCTTGATCTTGTGGTTTTACAACAAAAGTCAAGGGTGGATACCTAAATAATTGCACAATAATAGCTCGGTCTCTTATAATAAGATTAAATGCAGACCTGTATGCAAGTTGGACAGGCAATACTCCAACAAGTCGATCAAAACACTCGAGTTCAGGGTATGTCCAATTAACACAACCAAAACCAGTGTCCCGGGATGAACAACAACCTAGGGCTTTGTATCAAGGCACTTTGCGTATCTGTAACAATTGCGAACAAATTCTGGTGTGAGCATCAGGTTTGTCGCCTTTGTGCGAGGCATATTGCTCGGTATCGACATCACTATCACGCTGAGACCGTAGCAGTCACCATGCCAGAAGCATCTTTGCCCAGGAATTCAGACTCTAGTAAATCCAGTTCGTCTCGGCTCCCAGAGCTAATATGTACAATTTCTGCTAGAAGATATATACAAAACGACCAACACCCATCTAACACAACTACAATCAAATTCCTCCTCGAGCTCAGCTCTCAGAGTAGGTGACCGCAGCAAGATAATTATTCGTAGTAAAAACAGCATTACTTCCCTCAAAAGGCTCCGTTCCCGCCCCGACGCTCGTCAGTATCTGCGCACCGCTGACGCCCTGCTCATCGATGAGATAATCTGTAAAGTCCGCCAAGTCGCCGCAGAAGCTGTTGATGTCCGACTCGGCGACAAAGCTAAACACCGTCATCTGGTTATTTCTGCCCTTGTACAGCTTCCAGGAGCTATCAGCAAGCTCTACCGTTGCCACAGGAGAGCCTGTCTCGGAAATAGGTCCTGCGCTGCCGAGGGATCCAAGCCAGATCATAAACTCGTACTCGTGGTCCCCGTCCGCAGAGGAGCTCGTGAAGAGATCGTATGCAACGTTGGCGATCAGGCCGTCGCCGGTGTAGGACCAGTCCCAGAAGGTATCGATGCTCTGCAAATCAGCCAGAGGCTTCTTCTCGATCTCGACGACGGCGTTGGGGTACGACTTGACCTGGCCCTGGCCGCCAGTCCAGGTCCATTTCGCAGACCAGGCGATGCTGCCGTCGCTCTGCTCGCCGTTGTTGATGGTGCACTGCTTGCCCGAGTCGGCGTTTCCCTTGCCCCAGAGGTTGTTGTAGATGGTGTATGCGCCCGCCGTCTCCGAGTCCCAGTCGTTGCAGAACTCGCCTCGGGAGAAGAGATCGATGGGAGTGGCAGCGGCTAGGCCTGCTAGAGCTGCGATGATGGCGGACTTCATGGTGATATCAGTCAAAGAGTGCTTGCTATTATTGAGAAAGTGACTGTTTAATACACGTGCGACTAAACGAATGAATGAATAGAGATGAGACAGAAATGAGACATCTAAACGGCTCGATTACACACATGACGGACAGTTGCTCTTATCACAAAGATCGCATCAATGCCCTGAAACCCTCGCCTCATCGCCAATCAATTATCTAACCTGATCACGTTGAAAATGGCTAACTGTCGTTCTATATACAACCGTCGTCGTTCTATCTGTCAAAACCATGCCCCGGACTGTCGGCCGGGTTTTTACTCCATTCAAGGCCGTGGCCGTCCGGGATCAGCGGTCGGCCCCACTCGGACCAGAGAGTGGCATGACCGGGATGCTCCTTAATAAACCAGCAATGGCCACTGTGATGACGGATGGGACGGTTGTGGTGCGATGGAGTAGCTGAGATGGGCTATTCTTATCTACTGGGATTTGTGCCTTGTGTATATATTATCTGCTTGGCTCCTAAGTCTGTAACAAGTCGTGGGCAGTTTTTACAGACCTTGTTGCGTACTGAAGCCCAGCTCAGAGATACCATGCGACTCTCTTACAATTCCGCTGACTGCTCCGGTGAGAGGGGAGTTTCAGGGTACTCACAGTTGACTCGACGCGACACTCTCAAGTCCCAGTACTTTCCAGTCCCAATTGTTCATCCGCGTCCTTGCTGTTCGCCGAACCTGCAGGGCGATTCATCTACTAGGTAGGCCGACAAACACCTCCCAAGGATCGGAAAACTAGGCAGACCTGGCCTCTTGGGATCTCGACCGTTGCTGCAGCCTTGATCAAACACTAAACGATAAAGAGATTCTCCTCCGATGAACCCAAGAGTCCGGCTCACTAAAGTCAATGCAAGGAACGGGAGGGTCCGTTTCCAACCGGCCGGGACGTCGGGTTTTGTTGAAGTCCGTGGGAGTCTGCAATTGTCCCCCGTAGCAAGCGCATCGGCCTAGTCGATACACGCCCTCAAAACTGAACTATTCCAGCCGTCCCGAGATGGATCGCCTCTAGGGCTGTGCTAGGCTGGGTGTGTATCCGACTTCCTAGTGTTAGCATCCCAGCATAGCCTCAGCAGAATGTCGCGCAGCCTCCGGCCGCATGGAACACGGAATAAGTCCAGATCAAGAAGACGCATGATAATAAGCAGCCTTGACCAATTTTGACCAATTCCCTTTCTGCTCCTCCTGCAGGACAAATGTCTTTACTACCCAAGAGTTGGGGGGTGTCCTAGAACCTTAGCAAGCGGTCTAGACCCAAGGGTCGTCTCCACGAACGGGGAGTCGGACTTTTAGGTACTACTTCAGACTGGGAGGAAAAAATTACTCAAAACCTCGGTATCGTTCCTATTTGAGAGCCTATATCCATCCATCTGCAGCTGTTCTCTCCAAGCTAAATTAACGGCTCGGGTCGCTGCGCTAGCGGCAAGTGAATGGATGTGATGCGTACAACACCGTGCCGTTTACCGGGTCTGACTGCTTCTTGGCTATGAGTAGCTTTAATGACAAGCAGTATTGGTTACCAAATCAACCGAACCAAAGTTCCATCGTAGCAGTAACGGTTTGGTTAAGCTCGAAGGTCACGGCTAAAGATGCAAACCAATCCTAGTAGCTTTTCCTCCTGCAGGTTCGTCGCTCCTTTGCACTTGTGCCGTCGCGAACTAGATGCGCCGCGAACTTTATCAACCATTTTTACAACTCATGCAAGACATTTCCACACGCAAGAATGAGAGGTACATGCTCCAGAAAAGGGAGCAAGTGTAACTAACTCTGCTCAGCTGCGGTTCCAGGCACTAGAGGCAATGCAAGGCACTTACTGGGCCCTCTTGATAGATATCGTTGGGGCTGGAGACGACTAGGTATTCTGGAACATGGGTTGAGACTTTGTGACGCAGCAGAGCAGTAACACTGGCGAGGTCAATGTCTTACTATCCCATACCTCGGCTATCGAGCACATTGACCTCGCTTCGGGAGTGTGGAATGTGGCTGGAGAAGAGACACGTTTGCCATCATGCACAGAACTTGAGGCAATAGCTTGAACTAGGCCAAAGCCTTAGAGTTAAGGGGAAGGGGCAATCGTGGCCGTCATGAGAAGAAGCTGCAAGTGGATCGCTAGGTAGCTAGTCTTGCGCATTGCATATTGTCGTCGGAAGATTCGGTATCGAGTAAGAGACCCGTTTGCCACTGATGGGAAAGCTATGTGCAAGTCGCAGGTCGATTTCATGATGTTCGGAACATACCCGTGTTGCTTGCATCTACCGATGCTAGTCAGTGATGGCTAGAAGTTCTCAAGGAGCAATTCCCATGTATGCTCGAAAAGAAAGCTCTATATTATTGTGTTCGAGTTAAGTGCGGGTATCAAGTCATCAATTCATTTCTCACATACCACATCTTCATCTAGCAAAGCAAGTATCTGTCAAATACAAGCCCCTCCAGCTAGCAGCGAAACGCATCTTCAACTGGTCATCGCCAATAGTTTGCAGCTTTACCCCTTGGCACTGTTTGCTGGGTCGAGACCTCGAGCTTTCCGAGCCAGAAACCATGGGGTGAACCAGGAGGTACTGTTCTGCTGCCATAGTCCCTCTGCAGCTTGAGGTACTTTGCCCTCCCCTCCAGACGAAAGTGCTTTAGCTGAGCTAGCACGTCCGTCATCGTCCTAAGCTCAGTCCGCTTCGGCTCTTGAATCTCAGGAGGCATGATCGCCATACACCATGCTTCGTGAAAGACCAGTGCCGAAGAAGGGATACCTGCACGTACATGTTCAGGAGAGGCTGGACCGACATGACCATGTACTTTATCGTGTAGCGCCAGTCTCCGATAGTCTCGGAGAACAGAGTTGTTACTCTCCTTAGGACCAATCCATACCTGCGTCTTAGTGGCTTTTCCATCAACCAAGATGTCTACATCCAAGTGCTCAAGTGCATACTGATCCAATTCCTTTCGGGAAGGTGGAAGATGTGAAGAACCTTGCCCTTGAATAGAGTTAGCTGTTTCCCGAGCAGGTTGTGGGCGGGATTCTCTTGCTTCGTCTCCAAAGAAACTGAATCCAGTATCACCCGAGTTTAACAGCTTCACGGCATCTATTTCTTCAACCATAGATGAATCTTGTTCAGAAGTGTCTGGCTCGAACTCAAGCCGGAAGTGTCGGAGACCGGCCAAGACACTGGGACCCCGCCGCGACGACGCATCAAAGATTGCACGCTCTTGCGTAGAAAGAAGCTTCAAGAAGCATATCAGTTTATCAACCAACGGTCCACTTGAACGTCGTGGGATGCGCGTAAGTGTTAGGGATATGATGCGTGGATTCATGTCAGGGACGAAAACTTCGGGAAAGGCATTCTCAGCCCGCGGTAGTATTGAGTTCTCGGAAATATACAGCCTAGCCAAGGTCGATAAGCCATCCATTTCCAACGTAGGGATTTGAGTAACAACCGAGTGGTGCAGCCTTACTACCCGTAGATTCGATGAGAGTACAGGCCGTAGGGTATGTGCAACGTAGAAACCGTGCAATTTAGCCGTCCTCGGCCATACCGTGGTGGTCGCCCTGGAAGGCGGAACCAGTAGCATAGAATCACAGCTAAACTGCTGGAGATGTCCACGGCAAAGCGTCAGTAGCTTCCTGATTCCAAGGGAAGAGATCTGATTGTCCGACAAGCTCAGATGCGTCAACCCCTGCGAAGCCTGAAAGCTCACTGGCGGGATATGGGGGTTCTCGCCTTGGAGGCCCCGGCATACGGCGTCAGCCGAATCAGATTTGACGGGGGTTTTGCCGTCTAATCTTTTGTGTGTGTACTCTTGGGGCAATTCATCGTGGAGATCATACGACGGTGCGTCAACAAGGTGTCGATTCGGGTGACTGAAGGAGCCACTCCATGGAGACTCGGTTATACGAATCCAGGTTCCATAATCAGATGATGTGCTTCCGAATTCGAGCTTACCCTCGACATCAAAGTTGGCGTCAGATCGCAGATCAGCTAGCCACAGGCAGCGAGCTCCAATGTGCTCAAGGGCCCGGTCTGTTAGTTTATTGTTGCTCAAATCTAGACTCCACAGACGAGTTTCAAAACGAGCAGTTAGATTCTCAATGGTGGCATCATCAACCTCCTTGCCTTGTATCTTGAGTAGTCGTAGTTCCGGCAGAACGTGACCCTGAAAAAGGGGACGGAGAGAGCCCGAGACGCGAGAGAGGTCGAGATACACCAATCCTCGAAGAGAAGTGACAAAGTTTGCGGATAGTGACAGTGGGCAATCAGCCATACTAAGCAGTAGGACCTGGTGACCGGCCTCAGACAGGAACTCCGATGGGTCAAGATCATCGTGACCATCGATGAGCACACAGCTTAGGTTAGGTAAGAGTTTGATGACATTCTTTAGCTTAGTATTGAGGTTGCTTCCCATATTCAGAGAGTAGGTGCCCCTGATGAAGCGAGCATCCAAGACTTGAACGAGACTGGTCGTTTCAGGTCTCGTCTGGCTGAGTTTACCGAAGACAGAGCCAAACAGCCATTGCAAGTCTGGTAAACACCCAGTCAGCCTATGATCTAGGAGGATGATGAGCAGACTCACCACGTTCAGAATCATTGTCAACGACTCCGTCTGACTTGAGGATACGGCCCCATATGCGTGGGGCAAATGACTCCCAGAAACGACGATTAACACGGCACAGGGCCGGGTAGTCCGCCGGGGAGACGTAAGGAGCCGCTAGACGGAGCCAGTCCGCGGAAACGGCATCTTGATACGACGGAAGCGAGGTCATCACGACCAGCTAGGCTGACATGGGAACGACGGTGCTCGGTGATGACTCGGATGAGAATAGTCCGTATGCTTGCTGAGTTGAGAGTCGGCAGCGGAGGCGGGTAAGTTCCGTCCCTCAGCTGAACATATTAGAATAGAATAGAATAGCAGCAGAGGTGGAGATTTGGTGACATGCCACGATGGCGGAGGCGACAGGAGCCATTCCGTGAATTGGGGTGGTGCTTATTGGCCGAGGCCGAAGTGACGGGAGATGGACGCGCACAGACCTCTTTGTGAGCCTCCACAGCCTGGAAAAAAACGGCCCGCGCCAAGATCGAGGCTACCTGGCGTCTACAGGGGTAAAAAACAGGCACTGTACTGGTTAGTGTATCTGATGGGACCAGGCTTGACACAGAGACAGCGGTTCAAGGAACACTTATTCGAGATCGAGGCTGGAAGTTGACTTTGAGTTATCGCAAGAAAAGGCCCCTGATCCTTGAACAACTGTCATTGTTGCAGCTAATGATACCCTGCGAGATTGATTGATTAATCAACTACGGATATTGTTTGGTAACGGAGCTATCACTCCCTATCTCTCACATATCTCCTGACCCGATAGATTCCATCGTACATGGCATGACATTGCATTACAGACATCCATGTAGTGATCAATCCAGGACCAGGCTGTATCGTCGTCTATTCGCGTGTCTTGGCTCATCTCCACAAAAGCAAAAGTGATGCATGTAATATTCCTGTCTCTCAATGCTATCGAAAAAAACAAAAAAGAATCATCTCCACAATCGACCAACTCTACGCATTCTTGCCCCGCGATCTGTCACATCTCGCAATGCGACAGATATATACGACGGAACACATATTCCGCTTAATTTGCATCTGCATATGTAGGTACCTCGCGGAATTACATCAAAGCCCCCAGACAATTTCTGCGGCTGATGCCATCATTAGATTCCTTCTTCCGCGTCTCCATATGTTTTTTTACCAACAGATGCTCTCGAGTGACCCCTGTCTGTTGCGTCATTGCCACTATCACAACTCATTGTTCTGCTGCACCACCAACCTTTCATTCCTAGGACAACCAAAGAAGAAACAAGACAAGAAGTGTTCAGCCATGGGCCTTGGCTCATGCGGCCCAAGTCCAGACTCTTTTTTTTTTTTTGTTGAATCTTTCTTGATCTACAACAAGGTATAGGACCTGGTGCAGATTAACAGAGCGAATTAAGCTCAAAATCATCCACCGAAATCGCATCCATATCCCACGTTTTGGAGATTATCGGATCTACATTGCATCCGGCTTTCTTCAATCTGCCCTACAGTCCGATTTTGTTCGGAATAGTCGGAATAAACCCTCCAACCACCACCCAACTGCCTGGAATATTCCGCATACGTAGAACGGTAAATCCCATCTCTATTCAATAACCGACCTGTCCGTCAAAACTCTGTTTGACAAGCGCCGGCACACAAACAGCGTAGAAAAACGTGCGGGCGTTGTGGGAGGAAGCCATTCCCGCAACTCAATAGCCCTGGCTCCATCCCCATCTAACGCTAACCCTCACGCACTAGCCTCCGTGCTGGCGTCACGAACCACACCCAATCCTCTACTTTCTTTCCTCTTTTTATTTTTATTTCCGTCGCCAGCCGTGCATCCACCACGGAGAGCTATCTTCTTTAACAGATCATGTGTGGCTGCGACGCGTTCTCTGTGTGCGAGGCATCACGAGGACCAGTCAGTAACCGAGAAATGAACAACAGCCTAGCGGTGACATTCAGTAGATGTAACGAGTCAGTTTATATCTACCCCTCCGAGGAGGTTGGGCTGAATGAATAGCGTCAAACGTCGCTCAACTGATGAATGTCAGAACATGAATGGCAATGGACAGCTATATCATAGTTCACAATAGGCAAGGCTAATGGCGTGCCTGTGTAACCGATGCTCCCTGAGTCAAATCTGTCGTGTCAGGTTCCAGCAGCTTCTTCTCCCCCCCTCTGGTCTGACCTGGCGTTACACACATGAGTCTCATCTCAGCTCATTCCAAGCACAAAGCCATTGGCAATGTCAACCATATGAACGGTTTCGTCTCATTTACACGGAAGCCAAAGAAGGGTGTGTGCAATCTGTACGAAATCTTAGCCGAAGCTGTCAAAACACCACAAAAAAAAGGGTCCAAGGGTTTTGTGTCAGCCTCCATCTCAGCCAACTTTCGTCCCAGCTCAAGCCATGTCGCGCTCAGGGCAGCTACTGTGCCGCTTGAATCACAGGAGGAACCTTGCAACGACCCCTAAAATCCTCGATCCCGCTATCAGCACCAGCACGGACTGGGAATCGGCCAGTTCAGCCTCATACAGATCAACATCAGATCATGGTCCCTTGATCCGAATCTAAGTGTCAATGTCATCACCTCCCCTCCTTGCGCGTCGTCACAAACTAGCTTCTTCCCCAGAGTGGAAATTCTTGCCAAAGATACGGCCGTAAACTGCCTACTCTAAGCCGCTATCATGAAACTGATTGCATACCTCTCCCTGTATTGGGACTTGCGCCGCCTAATTCATTTTATGTATCGACACTATTTATGCAGGCTCCAAGTTCCATACAACCCCTTTTCCAGTAAGTGGGAAATGGTTAGGGTCTCATTAACGAGTGTCCTTGGTTCTCTTGCACACACTCGCTCTGGGCTGTCCTCTCCACCACGGCCCGCGTAGCATACAAGACAGTCAAGTCCAGTCCAGGATAATTTTTTCCCTATGTGGAAGTGTTCGAACAGCAGCTCCGCTTTACATCGTATCCAATATATGCGTCAATTTGGGTCTCAGCATTCCTCAAGCAGGAGGCAAAGACCGTTAACATTCCCTCCGCCTTATCCCCCCTCACCATTTTTTTACTTCTAGAAACCGTTTGACATGTGTCTACAGTACTACGTCCCAAAATCCATAATGCTGAGATTAAGCCCCCATTCAGTGGTATTTCTGTCAACGCCTACCAATCACATCCTCATCCCATCAACCACTACCGTTTGAGCCTCTTACAACCTCCAGCCGTCACATATCATATCCGAAGGCTATCGGGGCTCACCCCGAGCCCCACCCCTGCCCCGGCAGCTGTACCAGCGCAGTGGGAGGATGCTACGCTGTATCGCACATCCATCGCGCAGATGCCAGAAGCAAAAAGTCTGTGCTGTGCGGGCCGGGATAGGTAACTTAGAGGGTGGAGTGCTTTGGGGGCCATTTGGTGACTCGCGGATCGGCAGGCTTCTCGCCCCGAGATCCAAGGCACTACGGAGCTTTCCATGTCGTCGCAGCCATTCGCTGAAATGCCCACATCCACGGATCACGCCCGGGCTAAAGGCAAAAGTTCGGGAACTCGAATAGATCCTGCGATATCCCTTCGCCTCAACTAGGCAATCTAGATCCTCCAAGAGCAGCCAAGTTGTCGCCTGCTAATTGATACTGCTTCATCTTCCCAAACCGCTCACACACGACCTCTATTCCTTTTCTCCATGTACAATAGGATGTAGAGTAATCTCCAACTCCGCCCTGTCTCTCCCATGATATGCTCCTCCTGGTCACTAGTTAGTATGCCCAGCTCATCTTGTCAACGCCATGTCCCTGCACCCAGTTCAAAGTTCGGCGTCACGAACCGACATATCACTTTTTATAAAATATTGTTCAAAGCAGAATTCATCATGTAAATATCTCGTTTAAGAAATTTTTGTTTCATTAGCTGCTACTCCATCATATGTCCGCCACCAAGTACCCCAAACCATGCTCTGTCAAGAATGTGAAAGGCAGTTGAATCAAAAAACATCAAATGAATTCAACGTAATTCCCTAACGCCAAATCAAACAGCCTCCATGTGAACGCCCCAATACCAACAGCAGTAGACTTGGTTGTGTAAAAACAACTCAAGCATGCAAAAATGCCAGCCAAGCAAATCCCCTTCCACCTCTTCTCACATAATATTCATACAGGCCATTACACCTTCACGCCTTCCAGGCCCTTCCTTTTCCTGTAAGTATTTCCCAAAGAGTGCTCTTGCCTGAGTCTCTTATGCGGCGGCGTCAATATGACGGCCGGACTGCAGATGCTGTACTTCCTTACTTTTTTCCAGCTCCGCTTTTATATATCGTAATTGTGTAGATGCAAATGTGTGTGGACAGATATGTAAGTGGGTGTGTCTGAATGTCTGTGTGTGTATATGTTCCCAAAGGAGCAGAGCGCGGGTCATATGCTGCATGTTTCATCTGAGTGGCGCTCATTTCATCCTCTCAGCTCTTCTCTTTTCTCCCCAGTGGCGACTGACAATATCCTTCAAGCAAGGTACCCGGCCAAGGTAGGTATCAGCCACAATCAGTATTCTGAGCCCCGCTTCTCAGCAGTCTTGGACTTTGAGGGTGCTCGTCGCTTCCTGCTTCGCTCTTCTTGTTCAATGACTGGGACTGCAGCGGGAATAAACTCAACACCGCGGTTGCGGCTGTTGGGCCGCGCGTGCAGCTTGCGGTGGTTGTTAAGGTTATCTTGACGGTTGAATTGATCCTTCCCGCAGAATTCGCAAGAAAAGCGGTTGGGTCCTTCGCCGTGGAAGCTACTTATTGTTAGTTACAATTGACGGTGCGGATTAATCGCAGTTACTTACGTTTGCTTGTGGCGCTTGAGATGCTCATTTCTGCGGAAGGCCTTGTGGCAGCCAGGGTAGTCACACCGGCACATGGCTCGTCGAACCACATCAACCTGTGAATGATCGGGTTTGACGGATCGCTTCCTTGATGATCGAATCTGGGCTCGCTGCAGCTCTGTGGTCTTTTGTTGAATCTCATGTACCATCATCTTCCTCTGAGCCCGCATGTGGTTGGGCGAGTTGGGGTCATGTAGAGAGTAACCAAGAGGAGACTGCGAGTGTCGGTCCAGGTCAAACGACTCAAAGTCACCGGGAAGTTGCTTGTTGGGGAAGAAAGAGATTGGGCTGTCGTTGGTACAAGACCATGAAGAGGCGGTCTCAGCAGCCTCAGAGCCAGAGAGGCTCTGAGTTGGCGTCATCATGAAGGACGTGGCTCCAATGGATGCATCAGGGGAGTACCCATACATGCCAAAAGAGTTTGATGGTGTCAATGAGCCCATTGATCCGTGGTGTGTTAGGTTCATATCCATCATGTGCTCATATTCGAATCCAAGCTGCTCTCGCTTCATGGGAGTGTTGGGAAGAGCATCAGAGAATGGCATGTGGTCCGACTCCGACTTGACAGCACCAAACATGAACTTTCCCATTGCCGAAGAAGGGGGGGTCAGCTCTGCCCGGTGAGAGGCAGAGCCGTATGGGCCGTCAAAGTCCATGTTGCCAAATTCATGAGGAGTTGATCGTCGAGATGTAGGAGTAAATGGGTCGTAAGCTGATGAGGCCGAGGAGAAACTTGTTGTGGTCGAAGGGCAGGACATGGACTGGCTGCACAGGCTGAAGCTGTCGTCCATGTCGAACCGGTAATCCGACTCGAACTGCATTTTGGTAAAGAGAAAGGAGTGTGAGGAAAGAATGAAGTAAGATGGAGGATTGTTTGAGGATGTAAGTGAATATGTCTTGTGTTGCCTTTGAAAGAAGGGTGAAAGTGTTCAACAGTCGCTCAAGGGCTGAAGAGAACAATCAAGAGTCTGAGTGAGTTCAGTTGTCTGGTGAGTCTTGTCGGGAATGTTTTTTTCGTTTTCGAGGACGGACGCCCTTGAAGATATAGTGATGAGGTGGAATGAGGTACGCTGCATCGACCTGCGGGCCTGAGACATCCAAGCTATAACTCAACCACCCGTAGATCCTCGAGTACAGCCGGTGCAGCTAGCAAGGGACCCGCGAGACACAGCCATGATCCAACGCACTCAGGGCAAGAATGCGAACTAGGGTCGATAGACTTGATAGAGGGCGAGATCGAGATCTCTCTTTCATCAGGTAGGGCGGGAGAGGCGTGATCCACTGTGGGCGAGTGGGTTATTGCTCGCATAGAATGAAGCAATGTTTTGGATGAGTTTATATCAGTTATCATCAACCGTCCCTAGGGATGTTTCGCCGGGGCCCTCAACGCCCTCAGCTAGACTAGCTGCCAACTAGGTATACAGCAAGGTGAGGGCCAGCGAAGTGACCATGACAGACTTGGCACTTGGTCCGAGCAACTATAACTGGGCACTTGATCAAGGCTCAGGCCAGCCCTGGGCTTAGCGGTCCCCGGAGAATAGGAACAAGTATAACAAAAATAAAGGCAGGTGTATAATGGCGATTGTCAGCCATATGTTTAGCCAAGCGTCGGCATATGGGTCACGGATGGGGCGTGTGTGTTCAGACCATGTCCCTGACTCTGACTCTGGGGGCGGTTCATCGCTTGGAACCACACCTCGATAGCTACCCCTGCCATCCTGAACCATGTTGCGGATCCTGGCAAGAACGGGGAGTGGTGTGTGATGCATCGACGCCGATTTTCAAGCATTAAGAGGACTCGAGGCGAAACAAGAGACCAGATCGGTCCCTGCATGAGCTGCATGAACATCACCCGGGGGTGGACGCTTTGGACTGACGCCAACCCTCCATCTCGTACAATTGCTACTAGACCTGTCAAGATGGTCTACCACGTCCAAGTCCCTCATTAAAGTTAAAAAGGCCAGTCATTGGTAGTCGGAGCATTTGGGTGGGTGTCCAAGGCCTTCTGTATATCTTCTCAGTCACTAGCTTTCTTGCCTCCAACTGCAATGAATAGCTCCTTTAGGAATGAGAAGGGCCTGGAATGGGACAAGTGGGATCCCCACTCGAAAGACCATGAAGTAAGACAAGGCTAATCCCGGTCGAGAGGACCGGCAGTAACATGTTCCTGAGTGTGCCTGAATGTGTAGCCTCTTGGGAGAGACATAACCCATCCGAAGGCCTTTTGCTACCTCAAATCAGACTCCCTTTGATCAATAGGCGCAAGAAGACGGGATGGGGCCATATCTCTCAATAGGTGAAGATGTGGAGCTACGTGAAGGCTTACCAAAGGAGTAATCGGATCTTATGCGCGAAAAGCAATAACAGCGTGGTGCAGGTCTCACCCAAAACGAAAGGGACCTGCGGGTGTTCCTGGCGGCCCATTATCAGTGACGAGGGAACGATGCGGCAGGGTATCCGTATACCGGTACAAGAATACCGTCCTCCACAGACCACCGTAGACCCTGATCCGATAACGTCTTAAGGCGTCAGGTATTTGGCTGGCTTTCAAAGCGAAAAAGTCAATGCCGGGAAGTCTTTGTAGCGTGCTAGCCGTGATGTCATTGGATGGTTAGTCGACCACCATGATTGTCGGCCACACAACCTCTTTTGGAAACCGTATTGTACTGTACTGTAGGCAGTAGTGCAGCTTGACATGGATGTTGTCGGCATTTGTCAAGGTACCGATGGCTGGGAAGGTACAACAAAACTAAAAAGATGGGAACGAGGTTTGTCGGGATGTTGTTGCGGAGAACAATAACAGGTAAGGTACGGAGTAGAGAATAGAGATTAGGTTCCTATTGACAGTTGAGTCCGGTCTGCCCGACTTAGATCCCTGCTTCACCTATTGTAACGGGCTGGCCTTGTCACGCTTGTGGGCCAAGTTGGGCCCGTAGCTACCTACTCACGGTGCTCATTATGACTGGACAGGGCGAAGCCTCGGTACACTCGCCATTGACTCGGTATGCGAGTAGGTATCTTCGGCCGAAGACTAGACGACATGTCGAACCATACTGCAATGCAAAATTTGGACTTGAAGCTCTTTGTTGAAGGATAGGTGATCGAGTCAATAGCGTCAATTGCCCTCGAGTTCGTCATTTCTCTTGTGCTCATCTTTGCCAATGTCTCCAAGTCTATCTTGTGCCTGTGTTAAACGGTCGAAAGAGGGGTTGAGGGGCTATCCCATCATGGCTCATTAATCGCTCCCTGCAAACGCGAACGCGCTCTGGATCAAGGGTGACTGAAGTGATAACAAAGGGACATCTCGTTAGTGCTTTGCACGATTGTCTGGTGCGAGCACTAACGTAGGGCTCGGGACGATAGTGCGGTTACTAGATAAGACTCTTGTCAGTGCCGTGGACTCGCGAATAACAGCATTGCGTTGTCAGCTCTCATCGGCCTCGAGCGGAACCCGTCATGCCTAGTGCCGGGCGATCTTCCGGGGAGCGACCCAACGATCCTCCAAGGAATCTAGGAACGAGGACAGGGAGAGGCGTTCGTAGATCTGGTTCCCTCCCCACTTCATCCGTTACCGGGCGGTGCGGTACGTACGGATTTTCACCCCCCCCCCCATCTTGGCTGATAAAGGCTGGTAAGACAATTGAGATGGGCTGGGCTGATTTGTTTGGTGATATGTCAATTCTGCTCTGAAAGTGCATGGTCCAGTGCAACAGCTGGAGCTGATGGTTTGGAGGACTAAAACCTCAGGCACAACATAAGATGCCTTAGAGTTAGGTAGTGGGTGCCTGAGGTAGACACACTTCGGCACCTGCAAGTCTTGAAAATGTTTCTGCACGTCGAGAAACAGCGTGTCCATCGTCATTCAAATATATGCATCTCATATCGAGAACGGTCTTGTTGGACGAATAATAGCTGCAGCCACAGCAGCATCTCATTTACAGTACAAAACCTTCCTTGATCAGTGCAATTCAACTGCATACCCGTCGTATGCAGTCGCTCGTCATATCGTAAGTTTCCAAACGCCTTGAAGAGCTCAAAGCTGAACTGGGTGCCTCTCTGACGGGCCCAAATTTGTCCCACCATATCCACTTCCCGTGCCTCTAAACTTCCTAGCCTCTGTCGGATCTAACCCAGGGCACGAACAGCAATTCACATACAGTACAGTACATCGTCGTGTACCAGGTTTTACCCTGCTGCCGCTCGCTGACTCAAGAGTCAGAGTCAAGAGTTGAAACCCCGTAACTTCACCTCAACAGTTATCTTTAGCTACTATTCACTTATCGGATACTCAGTGAGCTCGATGCTCACAAACTCCTGTCAGGAGATTACTGGGGCCAAGTCCCGTCATCCCCAGGACCCATCTAATTTATTGCCAGCCCGGTTGACGATCGTCGTTATTACTACATACGAGCTTCCTGGTAAACCAACACCGCCAAGAGATTAGTATATGTGATGTGTTTATCACAGCTTCAGCTGTCTCGAGTGTGACATAAATCTAATCCTCTCATTAAAGGCCCCCGGGGTCGATCTCCTGTCAAGTTTCTTCTTCGTCCTTCATCATGTCATCATCGATTTACAACCTCTATCTGCAGAGTCTCACTTGGGCTGTAGCCTCTCGTCCGTAAGTGCTTCTTCCACTGAGATTCCTCCGTCTCATATCGAGCGCCACAAGTCCACAGCAGCCTGTTGCTCCTGTAGAGACCTTGTGTTGGATTTTCAAGACTCAGCAGATGATCAGTCATATTCTACCACCACTATGCACTATGCATACTCCGTACGGATGATTGTCTAATCAGACAAAAGTGGCCTCCTACAGTTCTCCACGCACTTGCACAACAGTCTTTGCTTTTTGTCAGCGTCACATCTCCGCGCTAGTGCCGTTGATGGACTGGAGCACTGGTTGGTACAGAATAGCCTCGAGAGTTCTCTGGAGAGCCTATTACAGGCACAACGTTGTTGAATTGACTTCAGGCTATCACCAACGGTTCCCTCCCGTCTTGTACCGGTCATGCTACGAACATCCCTTTCCCCGACATCAAGACAGCGGCGTGACAACTACTGTCAATTTAGTCTTTACCTCCCTCTATTCAAAGCTCACTCTCTCCCTCGATGTCATCCTGCCCGTCGGCCAACTATCGCACGCTTGCAATAGTTCACCACGCAGACTACTGTACCTCAAGCCGTAAGCAGATTAACCCCGATGACTTAGTGGATCGCTAGCTGTGGCTCTCGCTGTGGCTTTTTTTGTCCGTGGAGTGGAAGCATATGACAGACCAGGCTGCGACAGTTCAATACAACAGGCGGCTGCATTGTAGCGCCAGCATTTTTTCTCGATATTGAGATATGATCAACGGATTCAGTCCTGCTTGCCGGCGGCAACTCGAGGGGCTTGGCAACACTATCTGCCTACCACTCCGCCAGAAAGGCTTGGGGCCCGGTCGGGGTCTACGGCTTCTGGCCCTGAGGATCTTAGGGCAGGGCTGTTAGTTCCCGCCGATGGTCTTCGGTTCCTTGGGTATTTTTTCTACTCTTAGAAATGCAATCTATGGATGAACTCCATCAATCGAGGTATTAGTCGGTTTTTTGGCCTGGGTTTCATTCTCATGGCCCACCTACCTCGGTTTTCAACCCGTCCTATCTCATACCAAGTGAGATCCAGGCCCGCCTGTGCAGCGCAGCGTCTACTGTCAATGAAGCATTTTGCGGTCGCCGATGTACTCCTCTTTTTAAGATGAGAATGACATCTGGCAGTCTTGGTGTCCCCCCAGATCGGAGTTACACTGCAGCCGCTGTTACATCCGCTGTGAATCTCCCGTCATCTGACGGGTCGGGCGTCACCAACTGGGAATAGTCAGGGGACTGAGGCCTTTGCTACCCTGTTTTGTTTCTGTTTCTGTTCCTGTTCGGTCCAGTGGCCTCCCGAAACCTGGGTTCTTCATCGTGTGCAACTGTTCTTTCTGTAGCAAGGTAAGGGAGCGCATGGCCTGAGTCTGTACTACACAGCATACGGGGTATTTTTTTTTCTTGCCCGTACACAAGACTTAGTCATTCAGATAAACTACTCTACTATTTGACCAGTCGCACCATCTTGTTCATCCTATAGCATTATGCAAATATCATACATACTATCCTGTTCGCTTCTCAATAGCACCGGATTTTATGCTCAAAATGACCGTTTGACCGTTAGTGGTGACATTGCTGACATACGTCGGGCCGGCAGCTGATGGCTGGCCTACCTAGACTGTAAACCGGCCTAAAATAGTTTACCGATTTGCCGTTACCAGATCGAGAGACAAAGGGAAAGCATTATTCAGTGAACAGATTACCATAGACTTAGAGTTTCGCAAAGTCCGAAGCCTCTTACGAAATGACTTGACTATATCCGCGTATTGTCTGTTTTTGTCATGGCATAGCTAGATCAGTGCCGTTCACGTGTTGAGCGGTGATGGCCAAGTTGCTTCAATAATCGAATAATGACTCCAAACAGCAAGGGGAGCATTAATAAATCAAAATTTGTCCAAAGTTAGACCAATAATCATGCCAAGTACCAACATATGTGCTTTGTGCTTTAAAAGCCCACCTGCCTGGAAAGAAATTGAGGAATATAAGATGTCTATAGGGTAGGCTAAAACAACAGACTTTAGGATTACTTTACGAACGACCACAGCCCATGAATAATTGCAACTATCAACTCATGAAATGCCCCCTAAACTTATCATCCTCCGGAGTGGATTGCTGGATTGGTATAGTAGAGCTCTTAAAATGACCAGGTTTCGTTCCTTTGGTTGTGATGTATGGCCGTATTTATGAAAGTTCTGCGGTTGAACGATTTATGGAATGTCCTGGTCTCAGACTGGATTTAATAGCGTAACGATGCAAATAAAATCATAAACATCTCCCATTATATAAGGCTTATATCTATTAGACTTACTTTGTAGAACAAAACATCGTCAATCGTGACCAAGAAACTAATTGCTTATAAAGATTGCTCATCTTCCAAAAGCGTGGCACAGATACAGCTATTAATTCGTCATATGCCATGCTATATAACACGACAATAAAGAAGGTAAAAGCTAAGAAGCTAAGACGAAACCCTTTAATCCTAGCTCTGGTTTGTCTTCTTACTGCTTGCTAGCCCTGTATGATTTTCAATGCGCTAGTCCGAGCTTTGGTGCACGTCGTGAACTCTTGTTCGTCTCTTCCGAGTTAACGACAGACGCCATGTGAACGAGCGTCAAGGATACGATCATAAAAACACTCCCAGTGACTAGCCAAGAGGACCTTGAAGTAAAGTGACATGTCAAATATCGTGCAAGACTTGAGACCTCGTGATTCTCGACTAGCTGAGCCTACGCCTACTGCGAGAACAAAAGTTCGCATGATACTATGTTGCAATAGACAAGCTACTGCACGAGAAAACTGCCATGGGATGATATAGAGACGCCTGTATGAAACTTTGAGAGTAAAAGCGCACTAATTTCGACTTAATGTGCCGTTGTCTACCGTTTCAGCTGGCACCAACGTGGACGCTGGGGTTTGATAACTGAAGATCTGATAATTCCAGTGATCAGCATATAAATGCAATAAATCGTCAGAACGTTAGGTAGAACCCAGTAAGCATTCATGCAGGGTAGCATTCGGCTATGAAGTGAAGCGAATGTTGTCAGCTACTCAGGGAGGATGTCAGCTCGTATGGTTGTCGATCTCTCGTGGGTCTGTCAGGTCAGATGTTTCTATCAAGCGAGTGAAGATAACTTTTAGTAGTGAAACATTTTTTCTTATCACATTCTGAGTCATGATGATACGCTGACATCAATGCGTTTGACTCTGAAGGGTCTGGCACTAACATTTAAGTAATCACGCGCAACACCACAGTTTGATGTGACCACACTTGCAATACTCTAAGCGAGGCACTCAAGACAAGGTTGTCTCTGGGCTGCTGGGCAAAAGACCAAGCCATGAACTCTAATTTTTACCAATTCTCCAGTTTATTTTACGTCTAGTCAATCACTGCTTGCTCAGTCTCCGCTTCCATGTCCTGCAAAACCTCGTCCATCTCGGCTTCTGTGGCCTCCAAACCCTCGGAACTCATGAGCTTGTTGTCCTTGTCCTCAGCTGTACAGGGGTCAGTGGTTAGCGCATTGGCGTGCCCAAAGGGACGGGCAAGCGGAACTTACTTCGAGCCTCAACGAGGAGGTTCTCTTGGACCTCACAGTCGGTTAAAACGGATCCATCGCCAATGACAGCTCTCTTTCCGATAATACAGCGCGTCAACTTGCAAGCCCTGCCAACAACTACGCCTTCCATTAGTAGGCATTGCGAAAGCTTGGCACCTTCATTGATCTGTGAGCCCGCGCCGATCACAGTCTCTTTAATCGACGTCTTTTCCTCAACAGTTACATTCTCGGCAATCAAGCTGTCTTGTTTGGTAATGGTGGTACGGGGCTTGACACCTTCAGGATAGGCGATCTTTTTTGCGTGGGCGTAAGGTGAAGGGGACTCTCCACCGGTCTCCTCAAGAGACTGGAGCTTGGCGAGCTGAAGCGAGATGGTGAGCAATAATTGCGCAGTGTCAACACGACGAATCAAAGGAGCAGAACTTCCGCCTGGGTGAACATAGGCAACAATTGGCGGCACTTCGAACGATTTCGGCTTCTTGCTGGGTGACGACCCATCATCCACTGTAATTCCCGGCACTGTCGAGTCAGTGGTGCCGTCCCCGGCGACGGGGTTACCTAAGCTGGGTTTGTTGTCGGGGCTGCGATCTCTGGGAGATGTCGAACCTTCTTGCTGGTCCTCTGGAGTTTCCTCGACTCGACCTTGACCACAGGTGTTCTCCAGATGGAGTTTTTCGGCCAGACCAGACTGCCAGCCTGCCTTTGCCCACCATCCGATAACGTCTTCCCCAATACTCTCCAATCGCTCGTTCTCTTTGACAAAATCAAGAACCCATCGAGGGAAAATGTAGATGTGGGCGTCTCGGTGTGTGGTCAACATTCGTACGCGGGAATGCGCGCGCAACAAGCCGTGGCGGACAGGAAGCGCCTTTTTCTCTCCTGTCAGGTCGTTCAAAGAGTCGGTGGGCATAGAGTACACGAGCTTGGATAAGTGTGAGAAGAGAGATCCTTTGGGTGGTGTAACGGGAGATGAAGGTAAGGGAGTTGTTGCGATGAAGTCGGTTGCCTCCTTCTTGACGGGTGCAGTCGCCTTTGTGTCGTACCATACACCGAGCGCTCCGCTGTGAAGTGAACGATGGCCATTAGAGAGTCTGGCAGTTCCTAACGTATCTGTCAGGCTAGCCGACTTGACCATCCATGACTGAAGAAGCTTGTCTCCTCCAAGCTCACAGACCAAGTCGCAAGGGAGAACGACAAAGTCACCAGTGATAATTGACCTAATCTCTGGTAGTCGCAAAATCTCGGCAGTGCCCGTGTTCTGATCAAGGTCTGCTGGTGAGAGAATGTCGGGTCGTGGCAGAGGCAGCGCAGTGAGGTGAGGGTTAGTGTTCAAAGCAGTTGAGATGGCAGCAGAAGCTGTAGGTGGGCAGATGAGATTTATATCTGGTAGCTATTAGCATAGATCGCCCGAAAAATTATGAAAGGAAGAAGATGTTGTAGCTAGCCGGATCTTCAGTGACTCAACAGCGCCATGGCTCCGCTTACCTGTGATGCCAGTTCGATAGCAGAAATCGAGTGCATACCAGACCATAGGCCGGTTAGCAATAGGAAGAAGGGCTTTTGGGCTCTCATCGGGGTTGGAGGTGAATGTCGGGAATGACGAGCCAGGCCCGCAAAGAATGAGGGCTTGAAGCCCAGTTGAAGGCATCGAGACTGCGTGGGGCATAACGCGGGATACCCTTTGAGTCGGTGATGGCAAAAGTGGTAGATGTCAAAGGAAGTCGGAGATCGTGGGTATAGATACGCCGCAAACCTAGCGAGTAATTCGATGTGTTATGCAAGCGCAACAAACAATCGTGGAGACGTTTGAATTCAATATGAAGTGAAAGAGTCACTCAAATCATCGTCAAGACCTCAAAAATGTACGTACGTGGGGTCCTGTCCCGCATGTGGCTGGTGAAGATAGCACAGCCACACATTTCAGCCTGGTTCACGTGGCCCGTTTGAAACCGACCTCGGTACGGATTATTGGATAGTCCCCATGATGAAACCCCCCTGAAATCTGAGCTCTTTATCGGCCCCAGGCTGCTGACCCGTTGTTGCTGGGGTTAGATGGCCTCAGCTCCACCCGTGTTGTTGATGCCGATTACACCAACCACCGTGTATCTCGAAGAATCGGACCTGGCCCCGAGGCTTCGCTACATCACGACGACTCTAATACAACGCAATTGCTGACAAGAAATACTCTCTCGACCCTCGAATTACACGAAAGGGCTCCTTGTGCCTGCTGCCATTGGCGCTATCCTCTCCACCTAGCAATGCGACAGCGCGCTGCGTAAATGTCGCCCGATCATGGATCGTCGCGGTCGCGACGAGGAGTTTGGAGTCACTGGGTGCCCCTTGCAGTTACTCTTACAGTTGCTACTGTAGGAGTGGCTGCTTGGGTATGGAGCCAGCGAAAAGACGGAGATGACGAAGACGATCACTACTCCGGCCTGGACTACGACAACCAAGCTCGCGGGGGTGACAATCAAGCATACGGTTCCCAAGACGTCGGTTCGCGCGATGTCCAAGGACCCGAGAAACCACCGCGACCCGAAGAACAGAACCATGGAATAGCGCTGGCTGACGAAGAAGCGGCTGACGAAGAAACGGCCGGCGGAGGCTGGGGCTCACGCATGTCTGGTGCTCTGCGGCGAACACCGAGCCCGCAGCAGTTCTTTGACTCAACAGGTAAGACTGTGGCGGCTGGTGTCGCAGCTGCAAGTGCAGCTATGGGCAAGGCTTTAGCGTCCATTCGCGAGGAGGACAAGAGCCCCTATGATGATACCAACCCCTGGCAAGAGGAAGCAGATGCTAAGAAAGAACGAGCGCCCGCCGATACGTCGTCATCACTCATCGGCGGCAGTAGGCGACGCAAGACCGTTGCGATTGTGGTTTCTGCCGAGACAGGCGCCGTGCCTGAAGAGGAGGATACATTTCACGAACACGCTGTAAGTTGACATGAATACTATTCTGCTCCCCTACTAACACGAAATAGTCTATCCTATCCCACATCCCTCGACACATCGATCATTCTAAAGTTAAGCTCTTTGTCTTGATCTATGCTCCTGGTCTGAAGGAACCTACAATGGATACTGCTACGAGTAACCTTCCGCCGACTTCGCTGAGCTCTTCGTTTTCTAACATTGGGCACGATCAAGTTCAAACCCCTGGCGAAGAGTCAAAGAGCCAGCTGTACGTATCTCTTGTGGCCCTGAACTGATTTGTTGCTAACAAGTCTCAGCGACTCTGCAAGCCCTGCCTTCAACTCTATCTACTCACAGGCTTTGGGCTTGGTTGAAAAGGAGACAATGGTTCTGCCTTTCACTACTCCAAATGGCCACGCTCACATTCTGCGACACCTTCAGCCAGAGGTCATCTATCTCCAAAAGGCCCTTTCCGGCCAAGACGGCAGCATCATCACAACCCTCCAGACCTGGCTTCGCCATGACGTCATCCTGGTCGTTGGCGCAGATGGTGGTTCTGGTGGTCTGGCAGATAGTGAATCAGAGGCAGAGAGGACTGGAAAGAGCCAAGAATGGTGGCAGCGCCCTGAAAGAGTTGGACGAGGACGTGGAGTTGTGGTTGTTGATAGCATGAGGCTAAATGATGATTGGGCGCGTCGAGTTCAGGGTCGAGAGTGAGGCCGACGTGTCTTGCGAAATCTAGCACGAGATACCACGAACTTTTGAGTTTTAGTATATGAGTATTAAGGTTATTTAGAATCACGAGTACGCGTGTTTTTGTTATCATGTCCAAGTCTTTTGACTTTGTTTCATAATTCGCCCTTATAAAGAGTTGTCGTTCGCTGTCATCTTCCAGGTCCGCTTGGTCCTGAAGGCTCAAGCTCACGTGACCTGCTCCCTTCCGCAATCCAACCGACCTCACCCCAGGGAACCGCACCCGTGATACGGCGACCAGGCGTGCAACATCATCGAAATAATATCCGACTTCCAAGACAACGCAACGACTTTCTCAAGGCTATAGTCTGGCCTGTTGCATATTCTCATAATTCCATGGATCATATTCATTGTTATTAACTTGCGCTTCTTTGGAAGATCCGCGTTCCTAACCTGGGATTACCGCGGCCAACTCCGCATCACTCGGGGCGACGTGCGACAAATCCGACCTAATCCAATCCAAGCCGACTTCGAACCCGGCACCGTGCCGTCACGATTGTGATATCCATGTTTGCGCCTTAAAAGGGTCATCGCGTCAACATCGAGTTGATTACAGCGGCCGAGATATCGTCATAATCGCTAGCCCCCCGCGGCGCAGCGCGACCACAACACGATGGCGCCAGTTGGACCTATCGCCCAGCAAAATGTCGCCAACAAAGTGAAGCGCCCAGCCCCGCCTGGGATTCAGACGAACGGCGCTATAGCCTCCTCCAAATCATCTCCATCCCCATTAATGTCCGCAAAGAAACCTCCAGCGAGCGCGAAGCAGCCGCCGCACTCGGCGAGCGACAGAGCCGTCACTGCATCAACCGTCCGACCTGTCAACCGAGCCCGTCGAGAAACCGCGGCGCAACTACAAGGCCGACACTCTAGGAATAGTGCTGGTCTAAGGTCAGCGTCGATGGTAGCGGATCAAGCAGCCCACGATGCAGAACCTCAACCATACGGTATGTTGATGTTTCGACCTGATAGATTACTGTGCGCCCTAACAACCTTGAAGTAGTTTCAGACTCTTATATCCTGAACAAATTCGCCGGCCGACCTCCCTCACTTATCGTTCATATGCACCCAACACATTTCCGATTTGATAACCAGGATGGCATGTTTCCTTACAAGTCGCCTATGCGAATCTTCCTCGACCATGTCAGAAACCGGAGTGTCCCTCACGATCTTCTCTCCTACTTGACCGAAGCTGGTGTTCCATTCTATGATGGATGCCTTATTGTTCAAGTTCACGACCACAAATCTCTTGCCCAGGCGAAAGATGTCGCCAAACCCACGTCAACAAAAGGCTCCGTGCTACCGTCATCCATTCACAACTACAACCAGTGCCTTACACCATCCCCCAATGTCCCTTTTCCCAAAGAAAGTTTGCCCAATGGCGATGGCAAATCAAATGGTAACAATGCTGCGGAGAAGGAAAACACGCCAGCTATGCCAGCTCCCGAGGAGCAGAAAGACAAGGCAACAAAGCCCAAGATCGTCACTGTCGTGCTGCATCCCACTCCGGAGAGCTTACAGATGGATCTACTAATAAAAGCCTCTACTCCAAGAGGAGCGAACGATGCTTCTGGTCAACCTCCTTCAACCCCTATGTCCCTTATTCCCCCAACACCTACTGCCGCCAGCATGCCTCCCCCGGCTAAACGTCAGAAGCGGGAAAAGACGGAGCTTGATGCGAGCAACATTCATGCTGCAGAGGGTCAGATCCTGCTGGCGACAAATGCACCGCTAATGCTTGAGCCTACCAAGTCTTCTGAAGAGACCATCGCTCTACTTGAGGCAATGGCTCACCCCAAGCACGGAGAAGCTCCTCCACAGCCCAAGACACGCAAGCGAACTGTCGCCGAGATGGCTGCAGACGAAGCCGCGGCTGCAGAAACGGAACGTTTCATGCTAGTCGCAGACGAGCGTCTGGCATCAAACGCAAATGGGGCCCAGACTGGTGGCGCGGCAGATGGAGATACCTCAGGCGGTGCATCAACATTCGAGCCAAGGTTTGAGCGGTTCAAAGTCCTCGCCGACATTAAGCGAGACCACGCCGAGAAGAAGGAGCAGGAGAAGCTCAAGCAACAGGAGAACGACAGGAAGTTGCAGCAACAGAGACAACAGCAGCAGCAAGAGGCGGTTGCCCTGGCTCAGAAGCAAGCCGCTGAACAAGAACGGACTCGCCGAGAAGCTGCGGCGAGAGAAACTCAGATGCGACAAGCTGAAGCGCAGCGACAAGCCCAAGCCAGAGCAGCTGCTGCCAACCAGAACAACCAAAACAGCCAGAATAACCAGAGGACCAACGGGAAGCAACCCCAACATGCTCACCCACAAAACAACGCCATTACCAATGGGGTCAGCAATGCAGCAGTGGGAACGCCTCAAATGGCTAACAGCATACCCCCACAGGCGCAGCCGCGTTTCCAGGCTCAAATCTCACAGCCGCCTGCATCTTCTCCAGTTGCCCGACAAGGTACCCCCCAGCACATGTCATCTCCTATGGTTGGGAGCGTTCCCATGCAGCAGACCAACTCTGGCATGGCAAACAGCCCTCCACGACCATCTTCTGTTGTTCAGAACCCGGCGGCTATGTCTGTGCCGATGGCTCACAATATGTCTTCTAGAGGCAGTCAACAGAGTCATCCATCTGGCACTCCAAGAATGCCTCACTCAACCCCCAACATGGCTCAAGGCACGCCCATCAACCGACCTGCCATGGTGGCAACTCCTCGCATGACCCAGGCTAGCCCACCACCAACTATGATGGCCCAGAACTCGCAGCCTGGTCAAGGCATGATGATGAACAACCAGGCCATGAACCAGCAAAACCCACAGTTCGCTGCTCACTTGGCAGCACAGCAGCGGGCTATTCACCAGCAACAGCAGCAGCAGCAGTTAGCTGCGATGCAAAATGGTGTTAATAATGGTAACATGAGCCAGATGACCCCTCAGCAGCAGCAAATGATGCAGGCAATGCAGAGGCAATTGATGGCTCAGCAGCAGCAACAGCAACAGGGCAATATGATGAGTCCTCAACAGCAGCAGCAGCAACAACAACTTGCGGCGCAATATGCTCAACAAATGCAGAACATGTCGGGTAACCAGATGCGGCAATTCCCACCGCAAATGCAAGCGCAGCTACAACAAATGATGCGCGCGAACCAGATGAATGGTCAGATGGCTAACAGTCCTATGCAACGTCAAGTAAGCGGGCAGATGATGAATGGCAACAACATGAACCTCCAGGCTTTCCAGGCGATGCAGCAGCAGCAGCAGCAACAACAGCAGCAGCAACAACAGCAACAACAGCAGCAGCAGCAGCAGCAGCAGCATCAACAGCCCCAGCAACAAATGGGACAAAGCCCAGCTCAAAGCCAAATGCAGCACAATGCCAGGATGATCTATCAAAGGATGTTGCAGCAAGCTGTTCAGAAACACGGGGCTCCCGATAGAGTTCCGCAAGAACTGCTTGATAAATTGAAGCAGACTAGCGTGATCCAAGCCCAAACCCTGTTCCAACAAACCATGGCGCAGCGTAGGCAGCAGCAGCAGATGATGATGCATCAGCAACAGCAGCAGCAACAACAAATGCAGCAGATGCAGCAGCAGCAGATGCAACAGCAGCAGTTGCAACAGCAGCAACAGTTGCAACAGCAGATGCAAGGGATGAATGGGATGATGGGTGGTCCTCAGGGGATGTGATTTTGTGGACGAGATCTGACAGGATAAAGGAAACAATTAATGTCACGATAGGCAAGAAGTCTGGGTTTGAGTGGGTGATTTTGGAGTTCAGGCTGGCCCAGCATTGTTATTTCGATATGGTTTATGAGTTTGGGCAGAGTTATACCCCACGGAAAGCGTTTAAGGCAGGTCGAGGATTTTATCGAGGTTATGACACTCTCATTTCGGTTTGTGTTGGATAACATTGTAATCAGCTTGGCTGTGTATGTTGTCTACGGATTACAAGCGATTGTATCATTAACAAGGAGTTGTTTCTTTAAGACCACCTTGCATGGTCTGCATGAATTAAGTGAACTGGTACCTGACGGAGTCAGAGCCGGACAACAAAAGCGAGGTTTGATTAATGGTTCAATGCTGTTGGTATGTATCATATATCGTGAATGGCGTGGGGGGTAGCTCGTGAACCGTCACGTGCAGGTGGAACTGGCTACGCGGAATGACACAACCGCCAAGACGACAAGGAGCTTCATAGTTTACCTCATCCAATCGTTGACGCTTAGCAATCCCGCGATAGCTCAAGGCAACGTGACCAGTTCATCACGCAGCTTGTTCAAGGCACGCGCCAGATAATCTATTCGTTTGAGTCTTTTCGTTCGTTTAAGCACGCCAGCTATTTTCTGACGATCCCTTTCCATCCGCAATCTCGTCGCCTCGGCATCATCGCTTAATCTCTATCCCTATCTCGACTCCTCCTCTGTTATTCCAACCAGATCTTCTCGATGCATCGGCCGGATCTGTTGGCATTTCTACTGCCTCTACTGGCTGCGCCAGCGTATTCTGCAGAGAATCTCAATTGCAAACAGATACGCGCTGATGGTCACACTTTTGATCTTTCCAAGCTTGATGGACCGCACTCCGTCGTGACGACGCGGTTCAGGCCCAACCCCGCGGGACACTTTAACACGACTTATACATTGGACATCTGCAAACCTCTGAAGAAGAGCGGAGGCAAGAAGTCGCCGGAGTGTCCAAACGGTACACGAGGTGTGCACAGGCCCAAGACATGCAGGAGAAGCTTCAACTAACAAGTTCTAGTTTGCGCCATCACACACCTTCTCAAGTCTGACGAGAAGGAGGCCGATGAAGTCACAAACGTTGTTGCGATCGCAGGTAACCTCGAAAATGCCGGGGGTTCCCGATTCGAAGCTACCCCCACGCGACTCAAGACGAGCGACTCTACTTCCGATAAGAAGAAGGAGGGTCTGCGACTGGTCCTCACGGGAGGCAAGGATCCCCTTAATGGTCCTTCTAAGGAGAAGATAGACCAAAAGGCCATTATCGAATTCCTTTGCGATCCTGAAAGGGACGGAACAGAAGGCGAATGGGTCTCCGAGGAGCAGTACAGCAAGCGAGCAGACGAGGAGGGCGATGGCGATAAGAAGGATGATGGTGATAAGAAGGAAGGGGAAGGCGGTGATGAGGACGAGGGCGAGTCTACTCTTGAGCATCAGCTTAAGCACGACAATGCCTCCCTCATCTGGGAAGGTTTTGAGGAGGAGAAGAACGTTAAGGTCTTGCGCCTGACGTGGTACACCAAGTATGCTTGCGAGAAGCGAGAGGAGAGCGGTGGTGGTAGTGACGATGGTGGGGACAGCACAAGCTCCCACTGGGGATTCTTTACCTGGTTCATCCTCATGTGAGTATACCTAACTTATCCTTGTGAAATTTACTAATATTTTCTAAGCGCTTTCCTCGGCATCGCTGGTTACCTCATCTTCTCGTCCTGGATTAACTTCACCCGCTACGGCGCTCGAGGCTGGGATCTTCTCCCTCACAGCGACACTATCCGCGACATTCCTTACCTACTCAAGGACTGGATTCGCCGGGTTCTCAACACTGTGCAGGGTACAGGCAGCCGGGGTGGATACAGCGCAGTTTAAGGTGCTTGAGGGGGGATGTACATCGTTTTCAACTCATTCGGGGTAACGTTCAGGTCATGTTGGCCCGGTTCTGTGTGTGGAATGGTATGGCGCTCATGCTAGAAGTGTACCTAGCTGGTTTGTATACATAGGCTGGAATTCTGGGGCTATCGGTTTCGTATCATGTAATTGGGTGTTTAGATTTAAGATCGGTTGTGCAGTATCAGGAGTCACCTCGCTGGGTCGACTTTCATACTTTTATGTTGAATTTTCATATCCCGCTGCATATGAGAGCTTTGAATGGATGAAACGACTACGAGCTATAATGGTTGTTTGAGTAAGTACCTACGGTTGATCATAAAATTGCGCACTCAGGTCCGAAAACTGTTAGCTCGGCTAGTATAACTGTCAAGAGAGGAGTAGATTTGCCAACCATGCCTACTTAGGAAACCTGACGACCAGGCTGCTACGTTAGCTACAGGCATTACAATTGTAAGTCAGGACAACACTTGTCAAATCTTCGCGAGGTCGATCGTGGTTGTCTCGAATAGGGCGAGCCTTTGATGGAGATTTGGAGGTTAGATCTACAACCGTTGAAAGTAGCTGAACAGGGAATAGAGTGAAGGTGGAAGAGAGTGCAATGATTCCACGGTTTGAGTCAGAAATAGTCTCCATAATGAAAGGCCCTTGTAATGAGTAAGTAAGCTGGTGGCTCAAAAAGGTGAGTAACTTATACGAATAGTCAGTCGAGCTGCGATAGCGGAGGTGATTGATAAGATAAGCACTACAAATACTATTCTCTTGCTGACCCCCTCCAGACAATGCAACATTAGGTTGTAAATCTCGCTTTTCGCCCTCTCCTTTTCTATTTCTCTTTGTAATCATTCCTGTGGGAAGACTTATAATCGCAATGGCTCTGCGACTCCCCCTCCGAGCTCGATTGGCTACCCTCGCCAGCTCCTGCGCCGTCGCCCGTCCTCGGATCGCCCGCCGAGGCCTTGCTTCGCTGCCAAATGCGGACGTCTCGTCTGACTCCAAGAGCGCTGCTATTGTGAACGAGCATGCGCCTTATATGGTCGCCACGTATGCTCGCCCTCCGCCTGTGTTTGTCAAGGGCCAGGGTTCGTGGCTGTGGGATGCTGAGGACCGCAAGTTTCTCGATTTTTCTGCCGGTATCGCTGTCAATGGCCTCGGGCACTGCGATCCCGAGTTTACTCGGCTCTTGACTGAGCAGGTGAGAAGATATTTTGTTAAAATAGCGAAGTTAAAGGGATGTTTCTAACAAGATACTCTACAGGCCCAGACCCTCGTTCACGCTTCCAACCTCTACTACAACCCCTGGACCGGCGCACTATCGAAGCTACTCGTCGAGAAGACCCTCGAGTCGGGAGCCATGCACAACGCCGCCTCGGTTTTCATATGCAACTCTGGCTCAGAGGCCAATGAGGCCGCTATAAAGTTCGCACGCAAGGCCGGAAAGGTTGTCGACCCCTCGGGCGAAAAGATCGAGATCGTCTCGTTCAACAACGGCTTCCACGGCCGAACAATGGGTAGCCTGTCCGCGACTCCCAACCCCAAGTACCAGACGCCCTTTGCGCCCATGGTCCCCGGCTTCAAGGTCGGAAAATACAATGATGTTGCTGGCATTAATGAGCTGGTCACTGAGAAGACGTGCGGTGTTATCGTGGAGCCTATCCAGGGTGAGGGCGGTGTCACACCCGCGACTGAGGAGTTCCTTGTCGCGCTGGCCAAGCGATGCCGTGAAGTCGGCGCTGTGCTCATCTACGATGAGATTCAGTCCGGTCTCGGCCGCACAGGCACTCTCTGGGCCCATGGCAACCTGCCTAAGGAGGCTCACCCTGATATCCTCACCACGGCCAAGGCTCTCGGAAACGGATACCCCATCGGCGCTGTGCTCGTGACGCAAGATGTTGCCGACAAGATGAAGGTCGGCGACCACGGCACCACCTTTGGCGGAAACCCTCTCGCCTGTCGCCTTGCGCACTACATCGTCGGTCGTCTCTCGGACAAGAAGCTCCAGGCCAACGTGCGGGCCAAGTCAGAAATATTCAAGGAGCGCTTCGCCAAGCTGCAGAGCCAGTACCCCGATCTCGTCAAGGAAGTCCGCGGCCGAGGTCTGATTCTCGGTCTGCAGCTGTCCGAGGATCCTGCACCCATCATCAAGGCTGCTCGTGAGCGTGGACTACTCATCATCACTGCTGGTACCAACACATTGCGATTCGTGCCTAGCTTGACTGTTACAGATGAGGAGATCAACCATGGGTTGGATATTGTTGAAGCTGCCATCGCGGCTACTCGATAAGAGCGTATAGACTATGTGGTAGGACTGGTTTGTGATGCTTATGATTTGCAAGGTTAAAAGTAGATTTATGACGAGGATGAGAGAGCGAAGCTAGATAAAAGACTAGATACCATATGATGATTTCCGTTTTTTGTTCACATCTATACATATATATTCTAAAGTAAAAGACGTTACACATAACTGGCAGTTGAAGATTTAACAGATGATCTTTCGTGGTTTACAATCATATTCGGTGTAAACAATCTTTGTGGTATGCATCAGATCTCATCAAGGTGACGGAAGGAAAGCTTCTTAAATGGAGTGTATTGTCCAAATCAATTCATGCCCTGTATGCGCATAGGTAAATAGTACACCTCGTCACACCGCTCAACGCCAAAGCCTCCGCCGAATGATCGATAGCCCTTCTATGTTAGTCTAGCAAATAGCATGCGTCTTGCCCGTCTTGCCCTGGAGAGAATGTTGCTCGTCCTAAAAAATGTCAGCTACAGAACAGCTAGCACAGAAAGTATGGACAACTTACCTTGTAAACTGGATGGGCATGCTTTCCGCGACCCATGGCAGAAATGTGATTCCTGATGTACTCCTCACGCTTCTTGATCGAGTCCTGATCCGTCTCCTTGAGTAGACCGTGGCACAGCTTCACGTCGGAGATGAGCTGGTCACATCGACTCTTGGTAAAGTCCTCTCGGACAACGACACGCAGCATCTTGACGCCAGAGTTGGGAGCCATGGTGTAGGCGGGGACGACCCAGCCTCGAGAGCGGAGGTGGTGTGCCAGGGCGAACTCGTCATAGTAGCGATCAGGGTCGCCGCCCTCCTCGACGGTCTTGAAGCGGAAGGCAACGAGAGGGAGACCAGCACCAGAACGCTCCGACATGATGACAAAGCCCAGGTTCTCGAGGGTTTCTGTCAGGTAGTCGGCGGTGCGGGTGAGGTTGCTCATGATGGCACGGTAACCATGCTTGCCGAGGCGGATGAGCTGGTAGTACTGGCCAATGACTTGTGATGCACCCTTGGAGAAGTTGAGGGTGAAGGAGGATTGATCAGCACCGAGGTAGTTGATGTTGAAGACGAGCTCCTGAGGAAGAAACTCTGGCGATCGCCAGATGACCCAACCGACACCGGGGTAGACGAGACCGTACTTGTGACCCGAGACGTTGATGGAGACGACCTTTTCACATCGGAAGTCCCACTCTAGGTCAGGGACGACAAAAGGAGCGACGAAGCCACCGCTGGCAGCATCGACGTGAATGGGAACGTCAATATCCCTCTCAACAAGGAGGTCGTTGATGGCCTTGATGTCCTCGTACTCGCCAGTGTAGGTAGTTCCGAGAATAGTGCACATACCAATGGTGTTCTCATCGCACAGGTCAACAGCCTCATCGGGGTCCATGACGAAGCGATCAGGGGTGCAGTAGACAAGCTTCTCGTCAATCTCGAAGTAGCGAGTAGCCTTCTCCCAGCAGACCTGGACGGCGGAGGACATGACGATGTTGGGATGCTCAGTGCTCTTACCCTCGGCCTGTCTGCGGTTCTTCCAGCGCTTCTTCATGGCCAGGACGGCGAGCATGATGGCTTCCGATGAACCGACGGTGGAGGTACCGACCGATTCGCCGGGGGGAGCGTGGAAAAGATCGCCGATCATGTTGACACAGCGGTTCTGAATGTCGGCTGACTGAGGGTACTCCTCGTAATCGATGAAGTTCTTGGAGAAGGACTCTGCCATGAGCTTTTCCGCTTCATCTTCCTGGGGTGGGTGTTAGTGAAGCTATTCAGAAACCTAGTGGAGGGGTGATCTGGTGGCTGCATTGGTGTTGCTGTTGCTAGCTGTCATCCCCAGAGCCAAGAAATGAATCGTCTCCGCTGTGGGCGGGGGGGGAGATGGCTTGGCGTGAAACTTGACCGGAACCAGGAAGCCGAGAGAACCGGATTGATTACGTACCATGTAAGTAGTGACGAAAGAAGCCAGGCTAGTAAAACACACAGTTAGCAGCTGATTCCGTGAGTTCAGCGTCATTGCAGTGGAGAGCTTACTTTAGCATGGGGTTGTTGTCAAGACTCAGATCATCCTTGATCATGCGATAGGCAATGTCGCGGGGCATCTCACCCTCGGGCATATGATGCCTGGGGAGGTCCATGCCCGCAAAGCGGGAGCCGTAGACGCTGGTGGTGAACTCATCCTGGTAGCTCGCCAGCTGCATCTGAGGCTTCCGCGACGCCCGAGAGCTCGTCGAGCGGATCGACGCGGCGTCAGAGTCGTCCCGGGCACGAACGACGGAGAGATGGGACATGCTGTCGACAAACGAAGGCGTGACGGCTCCGTTGCTGGACGTGGGGAGGTGGCTATGGCCGTTGGACGAGGGGAAGTAGCCGTTTGTACTTGTCTTTGTAGGGTTGCCTTGGTCGTCGGTCTCGATGATGGGGAGAGGTGAGGGAGCCTCGCTTTGTGACTGCTGGACTAGACTCATGATGCAGGAGGGGGTAGAGAGAGAGAGCTTTTTTGAAATAAATAAGTAGAGTCACCAAAAGTTAAAAATGTAACTGCAATAGGCCTAAAGGGGAAACGGGAGCAGCCGGTTTTGTGCTGCTTTTGTGGCGCGTAGAGTATTCTTGTCTAGTTGGTTGACAGGACTGACG
This sequence comes from Fusarium continuum, assembly GCA_013184455.1. Taxonomy (NCBI): domain Eukaryota; kingdom Fungi; phylum Ascomycota; class Sordariomycetes; order Hypocreales; family Nectriaceae; genus Fusarium; species Fusarium continuum. Next base: position 95,502 of record JABCKB010000324.1, read on the forward strand.
ATGACGGCAAGCCGCAGCCGGTTACGGATATGAGGGTTTGGTGGAGGGGTAGGACGGCAAGGACGGCAGCTTTGGTAGAGCAGAGCAGAGTAGAGTAGTGTAGAGCTGTGCCTGTGTTGTTGTCCTACTGAGAAAAGGATGTGTGTGCAATATAACAAGATAGGTGAGGGTAACTATGGACGGAGACGGGGGGGAGAGAGATATATATCCAGAGAATGATGTGTCTTTGGGCGTAGACGAGAGTGAGGGTGAGTTATGGGAGTGAGTATACAATGGGAGAGTATATCAAGAGGAAACAAAAAAGAGTCTTTACGAGGCAGAGCCACCGACTTTTTAAATGATTCCCATATGGCCCTGAAAGGACGGATGTGAATAAATAAAATGCCTACTACTTACTACTACTACTACCACTACTATTGCTGTACAAAAAATGGGAGCATGGAAATTCGGCACCGGGGGTGCATGGTGCATAGTCGTGAAAGACACCTCAGCCCAAAACCCACTGGAACCTGCTAAAGATGGTACTGTACTGTACCTGAGTCTTAGGCTCTGCAACTCACGAATGGGCCCTTCTGCGAGCACTGCCCTGCTCTCGACCCCCCAGCATGGCCCTCCCTCCAGTCCATCATCATCCTACTCCCTCCGCTCCGGCCTGTATTATAACCTGTACAGTACCGCTCTTTTGTTGACTGACCAGGCGTGCAAAAGATACCTGACAACTACCTCATCTATACCAACCACGAATCCCCCGTTTTCATCCGCCCTCTCTCCTTTTCCGCCTCTTTCCATTGGCTCTGCCCGTGCTTTTTTTCTTTCGTTTTTCTTTCTTTCTCTTTCAAAGCATGATGATGACGATTTCAGCGTTCGAAACGGGGTCCCCTGGTCAAGCGCTTCGGTGATACTGGGGAGCTCGACTTACACCGACACACCTACCGTTCTGTCTCTAGCACTGGCCGTGTATATCCCTCATAGAATATTTGTAAATTTTGACTTTTGTTCACAAGTCCTAGGTATCTATAATCTCTTCTTATTGCTTCACCCACGGGCGGCCTCACGTTTAGTCCAAACCAGGAAAAGAGCAATGTCCTGTGTCTCAGCCAGTCATCATAATACCCGCAGCTCAGGTCTGCTCCATCAAGGTCAGCTCACCTCACCTCACCTCACCTTGCACGGTCCCGACTCAACATTAACCCCCCTTCTTACCCTATCCGGTAACTCGGTCAGGACATTGCTGGTCCTGTCCTGTTGCCCTCCGTTTCGGTGACATGAAGCCGAAAGCGTCTCTGCCAGAAAAGAACACGCGGTTTCCGGGCTCTTGTCTCCGGGGCAAAGCCAAGGCAGGGGTGTGAGAGAAGGGCCAGGGCGAGGTTGGGGTTGGGCAAAAAGCACCTGATGTTTTTGCTCTCCCAAATTAGGATTCATCCTTCTCGAAACACTTGTTCTTGTGGCAAAGGGGTAGTCAGGTCCAGATGGGCTGCCGTCTTTTTCTGTCTGGGGAGATGAAGCAATCGTGTTGGATCGGACAGAGAGACCCTGGCCCTAGTTCTTTGGGGTGCAGCTACGGGAACGCGATCCTATTTGTTGGTGGCTGTCTGTAACAGTGAAAGGTATAACGTAGCATGGTATCCGTATTTCCCCAGGTAAAGTCGGTGTGCCATGCTGTCTGATGTTGGCTGTCTACGATGTCATGTTGCGCTCTGCTCGTTGCTATCTCGCTGTGGTGTACGGATACTGTATGGAGAGGGTCTACTATCCAGCGGGCGCTCAAACCCCCAAAACTTGCTCCGCCGTCTCTTGATCTTGATTGTGGGCGCATCTAATGTTGTCGTGCATTATGCCCCCATGTTTTCGCCCTGCCTGGAACTTGATGCTGTAGAGCCAGTGATCGATTATCGTCATTTTCCAGAATTTCCATCGCTCTGGAATTTTGTTATAAAAAAAAAACCTTGCTCTCGGGCATCAATAACACAGTTCTCGGTGATAGAAACTCGCGAGTTTGCCGGGCAAATTTGTGGATTTGACTAGTTCCTAGGCTCTTTTGGACTTTCCTTTCCAGTTAACAATAACATTTGGTTATTTATGCCTTCTAAGTATTTCTGTCCTTAGCATTGAATGGAATCGATATTTACATGGCTGAATGGGAAATGTCGGACGGGAGCCCGGGCAACAGGCGCGGCCCAATCACGGAGGTTGCCGGCCGGAAAGACGGGCTTCTAGACCCACAAGCACGGCCGTGTTCCGTATCCAAATGATCGCGAAGAGTTCATCTATACTCCGTATTAGCAGCCATTTGACCAAACATTAGCAACTTCCAGGGTTACAGTGACTTGCGTGCTGAAACGGAGACAGTAGGTACGTAGTACATGATTAGCGAGTACTGCAGGGTATTATGCCGAGACCTTGGGGGACCGATTCAACCAAGGGGGCTGGACTCGTTCACCTCTGCTCACCTTGCAATTACATGAAAGCATAAGTGAGGCCATCGAGACCCAGTAGGAACCAGACGCTCACTGGCTGATACTACAAGTGCCAACAGATCAGCAGAACTCTCCTCAAAAGACCACGTATCAGACACGTATATGCGAAACAACCATTTCCTTTGATTGCTTGTCTATAGCTTCGAGTATACCGTAAGCTCCCTCAAAAAGGAGGCCCCTCCAGCCCTGAACGGTTTCTCCGTGAGGTGCTTTTATCCCCTGAATAACCTGACCCGATCCAAGTGGCGTGTCGTCCCATCGCCGCCCTCAGCCCAGCCGCAGCCAGGAATCCCCGGATTAGAAGCAATTCGGAATGCTGAACCCTTGCCATAACCCAATCGGCCCAGCTCCCACCCAATTTCGTGGGGTCTTTCTTTCCTTTTCCCCATCATGAGTCGGGTTGCGTGTTGGGCTCACCGAGAAAACGGGGGGAGAGAGCTCTGACGCAAACACGGTCCGTCCGCCCCCTTTTATGCCTCGTCTGCCCTATGTTTTTTGGTTCTCGAGGCTTTCTGAGTGCTTATTCGGTCGGGCATATTCCGAATGTTGCGGCTTTAATTGTTATGTTGTCTTTATGCTGTGGATTCTGGATATAAGATCTGGCTGTATTATTAATTCTGTCAGCAGTGACAGCATCTGTGTGCGTTATTCACACTAAGGAACAAGCAACGACAATACATCTGCTTCAAAGATGAATATCATCCTGTCTTTGCCCCAGCTCCCACTGTTTCTAGAGTGTGCTGCCGTACCTTGCCTTGACTTGCCTTACCCGGCCCACAGCGCGACGGTCCGTCGGGTTTCAATATCCGTGATCTAACGTTAGTCTTGGCTGATCCGTCATTACCCGCCTGGTTATTCTCAGAAGAGGGTCAGTGATTTTTGGAAGTCTTCTAGAAGCTTGATAGACTATAGTCTAGTTGACCAGGTGACCCTTGCATGGTCCTTCGTTACCCGCATGTCAAATGTGTTTAGAGCATTTCATGGTTCTCTATCGTGAAAGTCGTTCTAATAAGGGTGTCCTTTGTTTGTCTACAGACAGTTATCATATCTTCGTAACAATCAACTATATAAACAATATGCCTTCATCATCGTGTACCCCAACTCAGCATGATCCAACCGCTCACTCCCGTCGACCTACCCAACAGCCCACTCACTCAATGCATGCATCTCATCTCGCTTTGATACGACATCTCACATCACCATGCGAGAGATCCCGTCCGCAATTTCATGTCCAAGGCCTCAATCAATCCTCGTCGCCCATCCCCGTCAGTCCACTCGCGAGTCCCTGCATGCGTCGCCCTAGCAGATCATCAGAGCTCTTGAGTTTGATGAGGCTCTTGTTTCTATTCTTGCTCTTGCTCAGGCCCACACTCTTGCGTCGAGATCCGCTCTTGGCGTTCTTGTCGCCATTTACTGGAGACTGCCCGTTCGGCTGAGCTTGTGGTGTCGTGTCTCCGCTCTCGCTGGCTTCATTGCCCTCTACTGGCAATGTATTCTGTTGCTGCGTCTGCGGCGTCGTCTGGTTCGAGCTTCTCCTCTGGTTCATCTTTGTCATGCTGATCTCGAGTGGCTTGTCTTCTTCGCCGCTGGATTCTGTCCGCAGATGATGTCGCCCATCACCATTGACTCCGAATCCGTTGGTCTGCGATTTGGCGGCTCTAGCCTGTCTCTCTTTACGTACACGCACAATTTCTGCATGCTCAAAGAGCTGGTCAAACCAGTCAATGCATCGCTCAAAGTGTCTCCAAGCAGGGGGGTACAGAGTTGGGAACTGCATAAAGCCATGAGACGTTCCGGGGATCAACATCACTTCGGCTGCGTCCCGGTCATTAAACTCAGCCTCCTTGTCGTCTCCACGGCGTCTTCCTGGTTGATCCTGGAAGAACGCAGCCTCTTTAGCGCGGCGAAGTCTCCCCGCAAAGATGACTGTGTCATCCACCAAAGGATCGCGTTCTCCGGTCATAAAGTATGTCTTGGGAAACTCGACGAGTAAAGCCTCGGGGGCCAGAACAGGGCTGAGAAGATAATCCTGGCTGAAGTCGGGTCTGTTATGTGCACCGATGTATAAGATGATCATGGCTCTCATCATCTCAGGCGTAAGTACCCTGTCGTTGAAATACGATATCATTGACGAAGTAGCCAGTCGCGTCTTCATCGGTTCAACATGATGAGACGAACTATTGCCATTAGGCTCTGAGGTCTCCTTTGGCATGCTCAAAGATCGGGGTCCAACGTGAGAAAACTCAGGATGCGGGCTTTTAGGTCCCTGAGATGCCGCAATCAATTCTTCGTTTGCTGTCAAGGCATTCAGTTTCGTATCCGGAGGTGGCGATCCATCTTCTTCGTCATCAGAATGATGAGGAGTTCCCACAAGCTCGTTATACTGCATGCTCTTGCGTCGCATAATCCTTCGATTCGTTCTCCTGGTCTTGCGATCCCGAATCAGGGACATTTGCTCATCAGTCATCCAGTTGCCGATGTTCATATCTAAAGCCGGATAGAAACAGATGAGTCCGTCAGGTGCTGGTAGATCTGTCTGTCCCGCCCTACGGAACGCCGGATGTCTCGTCTCCATGATCATCAACGTCGCTGCAACTGCGAGATTGCCTCCAGCACTGTCTCCAGTGACAATGACCCGAGGGACTTCCGTCCCCGGTAGGCCTATACACCGGCCCTTGGTGTTTATGATGGCTCTGTAAACGTCGAAACACTCGTTCAGCGCATAAGGATACGGAAATTCGGGCGCCTTCCTGTAGTCGAGACTCAAAATAGGCAGTCCCGACTTGGCGGCCCAGGAGAACAGCTTGTCGTCGTTGCAGCGAGGGTCCATGGCGACGAAGCCGCCTCCCGGAATATCCAGAATCACCTTGTCATGGCGCTCAAGATCAGCCAGCGGCCCGTCATAGTACAGCCATGCAAGAACTGGCTCCTTGTAGTCGCTGTCGGCGGGTCGTGGAATTCGGATCTGCCTGGGAGGCCATCGCATAAAACGAGGTCGCATGAGCCCCTGGAAGAAGCTCAAATACGGCGACGTGCCCTTGTTCCAAGAGACACGGAGGTGTTCCACGGTGATCATGCCTCTGACCTTGCGAACCTTTTCGTCTGCCTTTTCAGCAGCGACAAGGTAGAAGAGCGAGAAGACGATGCTCGCCATGTCGCGCAGCCACTTTGTCCTGATCTTCATAGCCGTCCAGAAACCCGCATCCAGCGCAGTCAAGACCCAAGTGGCTCGGTAGTAGGTGGCGTCGTACATGTTGGCCAAGGGCTCTGGGCTGGCAAGTCCGACGAGGGTGCTGAAGTTGCGAGCGGCGTACAAGTATATCATGGTTATCACAACTGTTTGCCAAGCCGTGAGACGCTTGGAGAAGAGCTTGGAGAGCAACTTGGCGCCCGGAGGGCCATGTTTGTGGCCCCTGTACGTGGGTTAGTGTTAGTACCCCACGAGGAATTCAGATGCGTGATGCTTACTTGACTAGATAGGCAGACCAGAAGGTCAAGACTGCGAGGACCTGAAGGCGTCGAGACTTGACCGAAGGCCGTCCTAGGACGTGGTCTATCATGATGACCAGACCTGACTGATCAGAGTAAAGTATGAATATGCGTATATATATATTTTGCGTGTGAAATATCGTCGATATAATTGAATGTCGTCGATGGAAAGACAAAGGAAATCAATTAGGATCCAGGCACATGGTGTCGTTGGTCTTTTCGGATAAAAGCGACGGCCGTTCACATGAAAGACAGCAGTAGCACGACTCAATACCCTCGGTGATGGGACTGGGACAGGGTATAAGTAAGAGGTTTTATCGTGAGTCGGCCGGTAACTTATGGATATGTCCCAATCTATCGTCCGGGGATGTATTTTAACGGTCGCAGTTGGGTTTGAATGAGAGTTTTCAGCATCCGATATTTGCACCAGAGAAGAGAGAGGAAAAGTCAATCGTGATTATATTAATATGCATTATTTAGTTAGTTACATAAACAAAGGCTCAATTGCAGAGCAAACATCATCCCAAGCTCAATTCGGTTCAAGAGCCGAGCAAGATGACGACTCGTGACTCGTGACATGTTGTAGGGTACGGTACCTCTCCAACTTGACATGTGAAAGTGTCAACTTGATCCATTCCCCAAAACTCCGGGGATAAACG